>BMAC01000121.1:1679524-1741560 GCA_014905375.1 Phtheirospermum japonicum | reverse complement strand
ATTAATTTTCTATTTTTAGGGTTTAATTTTTTGTTTTAGGTTTATTTTTTTAATTTTAAGATTTTAAATTTTAGGTTTAGAATTTCAATTATTTGTGATGATATGTATCAGTTATATGTGATGATATATGCCAATTATATATGATGATATATGTCAATTATATGCGATAATAAATTAAATTTTTGGGTGCACCAGGGTCCATGGTATACTATATTTAAGTTAATTTGGATTGGATTATTGCAAAAGAAATAAAAAGATTATTACTGAAAATGGTAGGTATCAAGTCTAGTTTGGTGTATTATTTGTGTTTGTACTATACTATACTATAAATTGTTCAAAATAGTAGAATTCCACAAAGTCTGATTTTATAAAACTGAGTCAACTTAATAACATTTTATATTTTCTCAATGAAGGTTTATATTTGCATTTCCCACCTGAAGACCTATATTTACCCTAGTTATGTGAGGTAGTAAATATGTTGACGTGGCAAATAACTCCAATTTGCATATATATTAGTGTATGTATACATACGTCAGAGCGAGAGAGACCTGCAACGACTTGAAAATGAGTAAAATCGGTATAACTACAACAACAGACATAAGTTTGGAACTCCACCATAACTTTTATAAGACCCTAGCTATTTCATGAAGGCAACAACGAAACCCAAAAGCCGATTTTACGATCGTGTGTTCCTGCCTCTAGTGTTGTTGTTGGAATAAGTTACAACTGATTCGAGTACAAACGGAGAATAATTGTAAATTGTAAACTGGAAAAATAAACAAAAGTATCAAGCAAGTCGAGTCGAGAAAATCTCTTCCCGCAAGACGATATTGCCCCGGTAGTGCTCTTCGATTTAGGTAATTCGTCCCCAAAGGTAAAACGACTTTTCGTCTCTGGTTTAACAGCACTGTTAGAAACCAGAGCTCCGGCGAACTCAAAGAAACTGGACCGAACTACGTAGATAAGAAAATGCAGAAACGTAAAATATGCTGAATGCTTGTATGTTTCAGGTGATTCTCGTGTGTGTAAAATGCTGGAGTTTCTCACCCTTTTATAGGGGTTCCAGAGAGGTAGGTTACAACCAAAGTTAATGTCATAAAGACATTCAAAACGTCTGACACCTGACAGCATGAACCTGGACAGGTTCAGCGTGTCTATTCAAACGCAGTCAGGTGTTTGGTCAAAGTAACGTCTATGCAATAATAAATAGCATGACGTTTGACCTGAATGGTCAGGAGTTACAAAAATCAATCAGGGGTCAAAACCACATGCGGCTAAAAGGTTAGCCATGGTTGAACCGGAACCCGAACCCCACACGGACCATCACAATCGGATCAGCCAATTCGGACCAATTGCCCAAGACCAAGGCCCAGAGCCCAGGACCCAGGACCGAGGTCCGGGACCGGGCTCGGATCTGCTCGGCTCCACCATCGGCTTCGCCGAAGGCGGACTGGCGAACCCAAGTCCAAGAGCCCGCATGATCTTCGTTTACACAAAGTCCACACAACCCACTGGGCCCACTTGATATCCAATCATTAATAGTTAAACACTTTTAAACTCCCTTCCACATTGGATAACTATCAATGTGGGATAAACGATAAGGCTTAAAAGCACCTATCCAACTTCCAAACACCATTTCTCACTCACCAATAAATGGAATTGAGAAATTCAAAAGGCTATAATTATCTACACGACACGTAGAACGAGCCTATACAATTCGTTAACACGAATTATCYRTGTACCAATTAATTAGAATAAATCTAATTTATAATCTTTAATTAGAATAAATCTAATTATTAACAGTTGTCAGGGCCGGCCCTGAGGATGGACGGCCTGGGCAATTTTTAGGGGGTCCCAAATTACTATATAAGTATATACATTTGTATTGTATTTGTATTTTTCTGAAAGAAAAGTTGGGCTAAAAAGAATGTTTGTGTTAAAGTTGTCTTATTATTTTGTGTGAGTTTGTGCAACACTTGTATATATTATCTGTTGGTTTTACACAGGGATGGAAGAATTTTTAGGGAGGAGGGGGGGCGGAGTAGGGAGGCTTAAGTAAAGAAGAAATGTACGAAGGTTCGGGGGTGGTAGCCCCCAATATTTTTTTTTTTCGAATTTACTAAATATTAACTTGAAAATAATAGAAAAAAATATTTATTTGAATGAAATAATATGAAAATAAATACTCCATTCGTTTTTTAATAAGTGTCGTTTTAAAGTTTTTGTTCAAAATTAAGGAATATAATATTTGACCAATATATTCTCAATTAATTAATAATATTCTCATTTACTTGCTTCCATTCTTTTCCTTTAGTTATTCTATTACCAAAAATTTTTGTATTTCTTAAAATAAGCGGGGATAAAATTGAAATGAAGTGGTAAAAAATTCTAAAATGACACTTAATTTGTAATAAAACTGAATTTCTAAAACGATACTTATTTTAAAACGGAGGGAGTATTTTTTTTATCGTATTTTTATATCTTACTTATTATACTTTTACTTTTAGATTCTTGCAAAAGAGAATTTCATTTAGTTAAAATGAATATGGTTGAGGCAATGAGAAATAAAGAAACTTTAAGCCATAATAATAACTTGATTGCAAAAGATTCAATTGAAAATTAGTAAATTATCTTTACGTAAAACTTATCATGTATATATTGTTGGAGTTGGTAGATATCTCGAGGAACCATGTTTCTCACATCGAGGATACCCACGTGAGCTTATGGGAATCGAGGTATGAACCGGTTTGGGGATAGCGCCCCCGAGTCGGGGGTCCCGCTGCCCGGTCAGTGGGCTTAAATATTATGTACTAGGTTTAGGCCCAATATTATGGGAATGGGTTAAAAGGGATTCTGAGAATGGGTTAGGTTTAGGCCCAAATGTACTCGTATGATAGCCTATTTATAGTGATATCATTGTAACGAGTTGGGTGTGTGAAAAACAAGACATAATAATATAGTGAAAATTTCTTTTGCAGGACGCAGCCTCAAATTGAGGTGAACCTGAGTAAATCTTGTCTATTCCTATTTTTGTCTAATTGCTTATTGATTTCTTCTATCAAATTCATATTCTGCATCGATAAAATCCTTCATTTATAACATTATGAAAGACATATAGAAGAGATAATTTATTAGGAGTGGCAAAATATAGTTATTTTGCATTTATACATATAAAATATTAATTGATTAATACTATTCTAAGGTACCGGTAGAAGGTGGAGGAGGGCGACTGCTCCCACTAGTCCCCCTGGGTCCGTCTCTGATTTTACAAAAGGATGTGATAGCATTACAACTATAATAACTTAGCCTAATGAGATAAGAAAAACTCTATTTGAATTATCGAGAGTTTGTGAAGTTGCCAAAACTAGAAGTGGGGCTGAGTTCTTAGCAACTCACAAACTTGAGAATTTTGGATTCTCGTTTGGCATGACTACATAAGGCATAATCATTTGAATAAAATCAATTTGGTTAGCAAGAAATTACAATATAAAGGTGCAAATTGGCGTCGCTATAAGTATTTTGTACTTTGAAAAATATAGTGAGGAAGGTTTTTCAATCGGTCATGTCAATATTCAATGAACTTGTATCTCGAATGAGAGTTAATCCCATTTTTCCTCAAATGGGTAAGAAACAATTCGATGTAAATTGTCGAGATTCACTGGCTCCACACTACTTGAAGAAAGTAACTCTTACACAAGACTAAAAGATGTATGTGCCAGGATAAACATAATGATATTTGGTCAGTAACGGGATCAGGAGGTGGATTCTAGTACTCTATCTAATGAAGATGAGATGGACGACATTATAAGATAACTCTTTTATTTCTTGGCATTATTTTTCAGTCAATTGTAAAATGTTGTGGGTTTAGGTTTTAATACGACTCTCTTTTTCCAGTTGATATACCAGATGGCTGAACTCGAGGATGTGGCACATTGGCCTTCTTGAAAAGATTTTAGATAATACATGTCTCTTTAATGCCAAAATAAATAATCTTCTTAGATGCCATTTTTTATTGGACCTAATAACTTTTCTTTGATTGCATTAGAGCACATCATTTTTATTTAGTGCCATCCGTGTTACTTTATTTAGTTATTTGTTGTTAGTTTTTTAAATGATTAATAAGTTTTTTTGATTAAAATTTCAATACAATTAACATGAAAAATCTTCTATAGTTAACCTGCATAAAAATCTAACACCTCAAATGTTTCAGGCTTAATATATTAAATAATTTGTATAGAATAATCAACAACTATAATTATTTAACATTTTTCAATTACAATAGAGCCATATACTTATACAGTTAATTTCCTTAATTATATCATAACATGCTCAATGTAGTTTCTTGTAATGATAAAGACGCCCTTGTTAAAGAGAAACCACACAAAACTCTTACCAATATAAACAAGATTATACATTTATTTGATAAATGACTAATATATAATACTCACAAATGAAGATGGCAACCCTATAAACAAGTATTAATAAATAAAAACACTAACTGAACCAAACAAACAGCGCGTTCGAACACATCAAAATCGTAAGCCAGATTGTGTGCACTCCTCAACTAATCCTAATCCCTGGAAGAGAAAAAAGTGACACTATCTTGATCTGATAACCATAAATAAACTTCCAGAATAAATCAAAATGTAGTGTTCAAAAAAACAAAAAAAACAAAAAACTCTTGACGTTCAGACTAATTTAAAATTAATTAAATAAAAAGGCAATCATCTTTTTAAAATTGCAAACAACCCCTTGCCATTTGTTTCTCTTTTACAAATTGCAGGAGTGTATTTATTAGGTAAATGCAGACCTCAGACATTTGTAATATTTGTGAGAAAAAACTGAAACTTTTCTTATTGTAATTAGACCAAACTTTTGGGGTAGTTTTTGAAATTATGATAAAGCTGGTGAATAGATAGTACCTGGTTCAAAGAGACTGCCACGCATCTGAATCAAAATGCTTGTAACAATTCCTTGATATCGTATCCTTGGAGCTACACAAGAACCACAAAGACCAAAATGCCTTGTAAGGCTCAAAAGTATCAAGTAGAAATTAAAAAAAAAATTGTAGGAAAAGGAGAAAGATGGTCCGGGTACGTAGCTTAATATGATGAAACATTATAATAATGAAATGTTAAGGGAGTGTTTGCAGACACTAACCAAAAAGAAGAAGGAATAAAAAAAAAGCGATTCTCAGCTTTTCCCGTCTAGCAAATTACCTGCAGTAAGGTGAGGAGCAAGATAACTCCGGAGTTCCAAAACGCGTGAACTGTGATTGGTGTTAGAAGGTTACGTGTTTGAGCATAAGAAAACCCCAGAGCAGCTCCTAAAAAAACACAACAGACACTAATTTAATGTGTATATATAACTCCATGAGCATATATTGATCTTTCTATTCAATGTAAAAGCATTTTATTATCATATATAGAGATAATTACAAAAACACCCCTAAGGTTAGAGTAATTACAAAAAAAAAACTTGGGGTTTGATTTTGCTTAAATTTAAGGAGTAATTGTAATATTTTTATGGATGTAAGAGGGGTTTTTGACATACATTTTGCTTAAGAATGTGGAAAATATAAGATGGGATCAAACCTCGAGGTTTTTTTTTGTAAATTTGAAACTTCTCTGTGTTTTTTTCTTTGGTTTGTCTGTGTGTTCTTTCAAAATACCCCAAACCTCAAGCTTTGTTTTTGTAATTTTCCCTTGATATATATAATAAGGGTGTAGAGGTATTATAGTCCCTGCATGATGTGGACTTTTTGCTCATCGTATGATGGTAGTCATCTTTTATCGACACATATTTAGGCAAGAGAAATTTACTTTAGCTTCTTTTACTATGGGGGTAAATATTTAGGCAAGAGAAATTTACCAAGAACAAAGAGCTGAGGAAATTCTCCGGGAGTGAGATGTGCTCCGGCAAATACGGCAGCACTGATAAGCACAGCAAGTGGCGTTGGCAACCTGATGAACCAGAACATTTAGGAAAAGCGCCGATGAGTAAAATAAACTGCATTTTTTTTTTCCAATGGCATCTACAAATATTCAGCACAACCCCATATTGGCAAATTTAAAACATCTTCATCCAAAGGACCATTTTAATTAATTTTTATTTTTTTCTTCAGGGCAATAATTCCAAGAGTTATTAGTATTTAAAAGGCTTAATTACAAAAAGTATCCTTGAGTTTGACCTTATTAAAAAAAAACGGCTAGCTTTCAAAATTAAAAAATAAAAATAAAAAATACCCCTTTTAATGTCTTACATTACCCCCTTCACGTTTATAAAAGATTACACCATTCATCATTTAAATTCACTAAAATCAAACTTTAGGGGTATTTTTGTAATTTTGAAAGTTAGTTGGGTTTCTTTGTAATTAGTTCAAACCTCAACAATATTTTTTAAAACAATGAACTAATTCAGATTGGTTGGTGAGGAGACTTAATATCAAAATTATATCTGGGCAGTTGGGCCAATGGGAAACAGCCTTTTAGTCATCGTTTAATCGAAAGGAATATATCTTAATTTTAGAAAATCATTATTCCGTCCTGTGCATCTGAATGTCCAATAAATGCAACTGATTTTAGTTCAACCATGAACTACAGTAACAGTAACAACTCAGACATGCAATTGCCAAAAAAAAATAAAAAAATAAAAATAATAGTAAATAAATAATCGCACAAAAGCATACCATTTGGTAAGAGACACCATCAAAAACCCTCTAAAAACGGTCTCCTCAAGAATGGGAGCAAGTACACCCGTGATCCCAACCAAGCAAGCAGTGCTACACTTAAAACGGGAAAAACAATTAGTTCCTATTTTTCATCTTCCACATTGTATCCTAGCTCGGTTGGGAAAATAATGTCATAAAAAAGTACCTGACAGTTGAAGATCCAATTAATGGAAGCAAGCGCACAAGAGCATCAGTCTGAATCAAACGGAATAGATAATTTATCAAATTATCTTGCGAGGAAAAAATGACAATCACTGGAAAAGTAATTCAAAGGAATCTAATTAAATGTTCATTATTTAATGCTTATTCATATTTGTGAGAACAAAAAAGTCCATTAAACTTAAAGAGCCAAAGACTACATAATTTATGTTCCCGCACTTTGAAATCCTATGGCCTTGTCTTCTTCTTTTCACCTTTTTGTACGAAATGTACACTACAAAAGACTTTAATTTACCAACATAAACATTTTTGTCACTAAATATTACAGTTACATAAAGAATACCGGGAAAAAAAAATCCTTGATTAATCACCAACAGTTTTGCGATTTCCCAATAGAAATATTGTACGTATTTATCAACAATTTAAGATTTTACCGGCACTTTACAATTTCCTTAATAAGTGCCGATTTTGTAGGTAAATTGGTTTATTCTTGTAATGGTAGTGTTTTCGTGTAGAGCTAGTTACGCACACAAAGCAACAGATAAACTAGAAACTATATTCTAACCTCTCTCTGTGGGGGCTCACCATTGAGAAAAGACATTGCTGCCCCTGTGATAGCAATGGAAGCTATAGCTCCACCAAGACCAATTCCCGCCCATAACAACCAACCTTTCTTCAGATCGAAAGGTTCCCTCCAATCTGAAGCACGAAAATGACAATTAAATCACTTAGTTTCGAGGAGTGGAAACTAATAATAATAATAATAATAACAAATCTCGATGCCAAGGCATTTTACTTGATATTTATAGTGTGATGATTACCATATCGATATATGTCATCAGGAAGGGGAGAAAATGATTTTGTCAGACTATACAGGACAGCGAGGATCACTACAGTGGCAATGCTGTGATAGAGCAAAAGAACGAGTTTATAATTATGTGTAATTAAATAATTAATTAATTAAATGGGACTTTTGTAATGAGTAGAATGATTTGTACCCTTGATCCAGAAACAAAATTTCTGCTTTCTCATCCAAACTTAAATCCTCAACTTGAATCCCTGAGTATTCTAAAGCTGCTGACTCAATTAGTCCTGTCAAAACAAAACTGTCTGAAAAAATAATTAGCTTCATCTTTATAATTGTGCTTATAGTATACACAATTAATTTAGGTATCATTTATAATTGTCAAATTGAAGCAAGGATGGTGAAATGAACCTCAATCCACATGCGAGTGAGGTAAGAGAGATCGTTTGCCAATTCCAAGGCACGTCCCATCGTTTCAATATTCGCCAGTTTAATCCATTATCCTGTAAAAACACAACATTGCCCAGTACAATCCCATAGATGTAAATTGGATTGAATAAAAAATTGATACAAATAAGTAAGAAAAAACCTCACACATCCACTCGTTCTTTTGAAACAAATTAATACAAAATAGATTAATTACTTCAACACAGATTATACATATGTAGCAATTTCTTTGAATTTAAATTCAATTCATTTCTTGCCCAACCTTATGATCACCAATCGGCTCGAATAAGGAAAAAAAAAAGCATAAGCTTACCTTTTTGACATTATCATTGGGTGTATTGTTCTTGTAACAGAATACAGTACAAAGCCCTTTCGTGCTCGTGACACGAAGCTTGAGAGCAGGTGTTAATGGAGAGAATCGAAGGCCCTGGGATATTTGAAATTGATTTTTAATTGGAGAACAAAATTTAGATGAAATGGAGCGAGTGGAAATTGAGGAGCGAGTGAATGACGCGTATAAAGGTACGGTTGCCATTTTTACAGAATTTTGGAATGGATTTTCAGTATTTTTCGGATGTAAGCTAAACTGGGTATTAATAATTTATATACTTGCAAAACAATCGTGAAGATAAGATCCAACAGAGGTTTCAAATATTGTCGGGAATTTTGAAGAGCGTTTTAACGATAAATGGTTTGTTGGATTGGAGGTGTCAAAATCGGCTCGACCCGATCAGCCCAATGATAGGACTGGGGCCGGCCTATCTGGTCTGGCCCGATTAGTGAAGGCAGTTTCTAGTTACTCTATATTTCTAAGAGTCGAGCTTGGACTCTGTAAATCATGGTCTCCAGAGGAACTTTGTTATTCTCACAGACCGTTTGATAGCTCGACTCCGGGTGTGTGCGCAAAATCAGCCATTATAATGTCTGGACGATTATTTAATGCAGTTGAGATGTATATTTGTATAATTGACGTTATAAAAAAATCGTATAATTGACATTATAAAAAAATCGGTTAATGGTGAAGGGTATAACTCGTCAATAAACAAGTTACTATTCGTTTTTGGGCAACACTCTTGTTAGGCCGAACTAATGGATCGGCCGTTTGGCCAAAATTTCATATCAATACATTATAGTGCAAAAATCAATACATTATAATAATAAATCAATACATCATAATACAAAAATATTACAGTACAAAAACCAATACATCATAGCACGGGTCAGAGATTCATGAAAAATCAATACTTTATAGTACTAAAACCAATACATTACAATACAAAAATTAATACATTATAGTGTCGGTTCAGATGACCTAACGGGTCGTGACCCGTTAATCTGGCTTAACACAAGTGTTTGCCTTCTTTTTATTGAAGGATACAACCCGTTAGCATTTACCAACGAGATAATCCTATCTGTGTATTTATCGACGCTCCGCATCAATTTAAATCTCACATATGGCATGAGTGGGATTCGAACCACAACCTTTTAGAAGTAAAAGAGCGGTGTTACTACCTATCCAAAACAATTATATACGAGAGTTTATATATTTTTAATATATATTAGATATGTAAATTAAGTTGTAAATTATATTTATAATTAATTATATTATAAATACATAATATTAATTTAAAGTGTATTAAAATTAAATAATATTTATTGATATTTAGGTTATATATATAAAGTTAAAATAATAATATAATTAGACAATAATAATAAAACATTAGAATAAACTTATATTATTTGGTATTGTTATTTATATATTATATTTATAAATAATGATATTATAAATATATAATATTATTATATATAAATTGAATAAAATTACAAAATTTAATATTTTTAATTTAAGAATATTTATTATAAATATTATATTTATTATATATATGCCTTGAAATAATTATATATATATATATATATATATATATATATATATTATTTATAAATAATTAATATAACTATATATTATTATTTTTATTATTAAAAAGTGTATTTTAAAGAAATATTTATTATAAATATATATTACTATTTATTAGAACTTATTATATATTATATTTTTATATTTATTATATATCCCTTAAAATAGTTATATATATATAGGGTTGGGTTTAAATGAGAACCCGTTATTATATGTGAACCTAGGGACTGATATACACCATAGATTTATTTAATCTAAAGGTTAGATTTAATTCAAATTTTGTGCTTATAAATGGAAAAATTGAAATTTGCACACTGCTTTATTAATTTGGAGAGGCAAATTAGGCCTAAAAAATATTGTACAAATCCCGCCAGTTATTTAGCCCCGTGATATTTCGAACACAAAAAGGCAATTAAGATATGATGCTGTCCGTATCATATATTCATGCAAAAAAACTTTCTGGGATGTGTGTCAGGCGTATAGAAAAGTTTTCTTCAAACTTGCACTGTAGATAACCGCCGGAGAAAATTCCCACTTTGCGCTTGGAGAAAAAGGTCGAGGCTTTCTGATGGAGAACGACGGGCGGCGATCTAGAGGTCATCGGCGGACGGCGACTGCTGGCGGCACAGGTACCATTTCAACAAATTGAATCGTAATTTCTATGTAAACCCTAGAAAGTGGAATATAATTGAAATAAAATTCCCCTGTAGTTGAATAATTATATTTTCAGTTAACCCAATTAATTCCGATTGAATTCATGTACTCAATCTTGCTGGGCCTGCTCTTAATTTTTTATTTGTGTGTGTGTGGCCTGAAAAAAGGGTTCGCGGAGTTTGTTTTCGTTGAAATTGATTCTAGGAGAATGGTTTCCCATTTTTTTGAGTTGTTCAGTCTAATTGATAATGTGTTTGAATGTGATTTTAAAAAATATATAACAATGCTTTTGTTGTTGTTGTTGTTACAGTGCTATAATGCCCACACTAATTTAAATAATATGTTTTGTTAGTGCTTTAGAATGCTTGCTATATTGTTTTCAAGATAACCATGGTGCTTTCATGAATACACATAGTGCTTTCAATATGTGTGGTCTAGAAATTATTTTATTTTTTTGGAAATAGAGTGTATTTGTTGTAGTTTTTAAGTAGTGCTTCACATAACACCAGTGGCTCGTGATATGTTTGCAGTGCTTCTGATCTATATTTTAAGTGCTTTTATTGTATATGGATATTGTTCAGAGTGTGTGTTAGTGTGTTTGCTTGAATATGAAATATGTTTGTAGTAATGCCTTTTAGGAATATATTTGCAATGCTTTCATATTACACTATGTAATAATGATGTGTGTGGTGCTTTAGAGCTACATGTACCGTGGGTTTTTTTTATATATGTTTATGGTGCTTTGAATTATGCTTTATTGTGCTTTAGATATTATGGTGTGTAGTGCTTCTGATCTATATTTTAAGTGCTTTTATAGTTTATGGTGCTTTGAATTATGCTTTATTGTGCTTTAGATAATATGTTTGTAGTAATATTTTTTGGAATATGTTTGTATTGTTTTCACAATACACCAGGTATTCATAATACGTTTGTAGTGCTTTGGAGCTAAGTGTACAATGCTTTTATTTTATATATATTTATAGTGCTTTCAATGATGTTTTATGGTGTTTTAGATATGATGGTGCTTTGAATGTGTGTATTTCATAGTGCTCTCACTTCCTTTGTGAAAAAATTTTATTTGTTGTTGCTTCCACTCATGTATGTGGTGTTTTTAATGTTTGTAATATCCGGTGATAATATAATAGTTTTATGTGCTTTTAAAGTTTGATCACAGTGCCTACATAGTAAATTGTGTTACTTTTTTTTGTTTGTTTGTTTAATATGGTGATGTGTATTGTGCTTTTACTTAAAGGTTATGTGTATTAATTCTTTGTGTATAGTGCTCTTAGTATATATTTATAGTGCTATAATTTTATCTTGTAATGGTCTCGTTGAATGTGTACAGTGCTTTTAGTTTCTCTATAAATTGCTTTATTAATAATATTTTTTGAAATATTTTTTAAATTAGTATTTGAAATTGTATTGGGTGTATTAGTGCAGTAGTTGTTGGTATATGTGTTTGTACTGCTATGTATTTTTTTGTGAATTGTACGACATTTGTTTGTAAAACTGTAACATGATTAAAATATGCAGATAAGCAGGATGAATTAAAAAAATGTAAAGTGGGCAACGTGAACAGAAATTTGGATGATGCTTTGAACACTGAAGTAACAGATGGCAAGAATACAGCACATAGTGAAGCGTTCGTGGAGGGGTTCGCATCAGTAAATCGTGCAGGTCATTGTCCACCTATCCGGATCATTGTCCGTCAATCGAACCTGCAGTTACCTGTATCAAGTGGACAAATTGGTATGAACAGTGTTCGACTTGAAACCGCCAGAGTACCTATCCCCCATGTGTCGGATTTTCCTGATGTACAGGATGAATCTGATAACGAGGACAAAGATGATAATGACGTAGAGAACAAGATAAATAATTGCAATGGAGCAAATGAGGGAGACGTCAAAATAATGGATGAAGAAGATGATGTAGAAACGAATTGGTCGACGTAGATTTCCCATTACTCAAAACTATAATATCTCCAAGAATTTTAGTGAATACGATGAAGCAGCTAAATCCACGACAGATTGAAGCTGTGGAGGGGATGGGATTTGGTGGTCTGCTACACTTGAATATAACTGCGTTGCCACAACGGCTGTGTTATTGGGTTTTGGATAATTTCGATCCGAGGAGTTGTGAGTTAAATTTACAGAAGGGAAAGACGATCCATATTGATCCTAGAGACGTCCACGTCACTCTTGGCCTGCCGAAGGGTCAAGTAAGTATTCAAAAAAAACCAAGGCACGAACACTTGGCGTTGTTGGAGACATAGGCTGGTTACTTCCCGAAAAGAAAGGATAAGATTCTGCCCAAAGAAGTTGCAAAACAGATGGTGGATGAGACTGATGGTGGCGTATGGTTCAAGCGCCAATTCCTGATACTAGTGACGTCTTGTCTAATTGAGGCTGCACATAATGGCTATGTGCTTCCGCAAATAATGGACTATTTAGATGACGTTGACAACGTGGCAAATTTGAATTGGTGTGAATACACGTTGATGAGGCTTATAAGCTGCAAGTTGAACTGGGACAAAAACAAGATGAAAGAATTCTGGGGGCCAATACTATTCCTAATGGTAATTTCTCCCCAATCAATAAAAAATCATACTGTTGTACTATGCATAAACAATTTTATTTTTTATTTTTTATTATATAACTTTTTCTATATCTAATTCAGAAACGCACAACACCACTGAATCACAATGTCATTTTGAAAAGGCGCTTAATTTGATTTTCAAAAGCAGCTTAATTTATTTTTTGCAAAACACTGATATGTTATTGATTAATCACTACATTGATGTTGATTATTGAGAATCTAAAAAATTAATAATGAAATGATGACAGGTGATGTACGTTGACCGAGTTATGTTGTTCACTAGAGTTATCCCGCGGGCTTTCCCATTAATAAAAGGATGGGATAAAGATTTATTGAAGAAAAGAGAGAACCAAGAGGTAGCTGCAAGTAGTTTTGGCGCCGGTTTCCCATACGATAGGTTGAAACCTCCG
Organism: Phtheirospermum japonicum; assembly: GCA_014905375.1. Classification (NCBI taxonomy): domain Eukaryota; kingdom Viridiplantae; phylum Streptophyta; class Magnoliopsida; order Lamiales; family Orobanchaceae; genus Phtheirospermum; species Phtheirospermum japonicum. Next base: position 1,727,845 of record BMAC01000121.1, on the reverse strand, counting down.
AAGACACAGGTGTATGAAGCAATTCAACCGCCACCTCGAACTGAGAAGAACAAACTCATAGTTGTATCGGAAGGGGATGATATGCACGCATTCACAGATAGGTTGCTTGCAAAGGTGAAGGTGATGGTCGACGCAATGTCAGATATTATGGAAATGGTGCAGTCAACTCCAAAGAAACTGCTCAATGATTTGAATTTTAATCGTGTTTTATCTACGACACAACAACTATTGGGGTGCATTAAGCGAGATACTTCTTCAGCGGATCGAGCCCAAGACACACTGTGGACTGAAGAGTTGGGTGATGACGAGTTCTGGGTAGATCGTCTTGGTATTATAGAAGAGATAGAGGATGGTCTTAAGAGAACAATGAAGTACATCTCTACTCGAGAAGAGGTGCCAAGTTTCAGCCTCGGTTTAACACAGGAGGAGATTGATGTTGCTGAAAACCCGACCGAGATGAATCCCCCAATTGATGACCACATGGACTGTGGTGCGATATTAAGTGGTCATGAAGAAGGAGAGCACACACCTATTGAAAACATGGCGGTCGTTGACAAAGCTGCAAAGGTATTTACACATTGATATTGAAACTGTAGTATACAGTTAAATAAATTATTAAGTTATGTAATTATTCTTAACAGGTTAAGGAGAAGACTTCAAGGAAGAAAATACAATACGGCGGTGTTGTCGGTCAGTTGCAACCTGTGGCCAAACCGGTAAACAGGGAAACCAAGTGCAAAGATGCAAAATAAAGGGGGACAAATGTATTTTTTCTGAACCTTTCGTACAAGTTGACTTCATAATTCCATGTACTTATTCTATTGGATGATATGAAAATGTATGGTTTTGTATAATAACATATTTGTTCTTGAAATGTAGATTAATGCTGAACTGCAACCACACAAAATGGTCCGTAGGAATGGAAAGCAGCTTAAGAAGAAAGAGTCTTTTGCATCACCTTGCATGAAAAGAGCAGTCACTGTGTCTTAAAGATTGGATAGGTTGGAGAATGACTTGTTCTACTGGGTTTTGTGTAATAAGGATGCTGACAGGTGCATTTGATACGTGCTTGCTAAAATTATTTTCAATACTTTAATGAATGTAAAGTAGTGCTTTAAGATAAAAAAAGAAAATAAAAAAATTGTGTGTGTGTTTGCTGATATACAACTATGTGTTTATAAAATATTTGAAGATATCAATAATTGGGCTGAGTATTTGACAAAAAGAATACATGATTTTTCAGAGAGGAAATTCTTTTTTTTCAAATGATCGATCTGACCTTAGGCGACGAGATATGATGATGATTGCACCAACATCGTACGTCAGTACGGCTATTTTTGATGTGTGGAGCCAGATTCTGAACAGTAAAGAGAAATACCGGGCAACAACATCTCCATGCCGATTCTTTGCAACAACTGACCCATGCGTACTTCACACATATAATATAGAATAATAATAAGATTATCCAATAATTAGTATTATTATTTAAAAAAAAATTCTTTATGTAGTGCTATACACTGGTTGACCCACCGGAAGACTGTGATATGAGCAGACAGGAAGAAAAGTTCTTCGAGAAATTGGATGAAGAGTTAAAACTGACCGATGGGCTTCTAATTGGCAGAATAGATATGGTAAGATCAAGTTGGACTTGTGATTCGAGCTTTTGCGTGTGCCTACTTTACAAATAATTGTCAGAAATTTAATAGCTCGCCCGCAAAATAACGGGATCGCGTGTAGGTTTGGCAAGCTTAACTCGAGTCGTCTCTCAAGGATTGACGTTCGGGATTTTTAATGTTTGTTTAATCACAATGTTTAACACGAGAACTTGTATAAATTCGGTTTTTGGAATTATAAACTACTAATAAGTTTAAAAGCATCAACTAATTATGATTAACTAATTAACTTAATCTAAGCTTGAAAACTAAATTATCTAAGAATTATTAATCTAGGGATTTTAAAGCAAATAAATTCTAAATTAATTAACTAGCATGCACCAAACTACTATGAACTAAATCTAACATATGAATTCTCAAGAACAATAAGATCAATCTCAAAATTCTCAAGCAATAACATAGCAATAACCAATTATCAACTAATTATCAAAACTAAAGCAATAATTAAATTAATCATGAATAAATCATCACCAAGCATAAACAAGAGAATAAACGCAGCGACTAATTAATATTAAAAACTAAAATCTCAGGTCCAAACTTCAGCGATTCAACGTTCAAATCAATCGAAATAACTAAACGGTTCAAGAACTCAAACGAAAACAATTAAAATCTAAAAACTAAGAATTAACTAAAGTTTAGAGAACTTATTAAGTAGCTAAAGGTGCTGAAGTTGCTCTGAAAATCCGGGTTATAGATGGTTGATCTTAGTCGAGAAATCGGAGCTTGAACGAACGTCTTCGTCTTGGTGCTTCGGGCCTTGAATCTTCGACTTAGATCTTTAAAATATGTTGTAGGGTGTTGAAAATAAGTTTCTCAACCCTAGGTAGGTGTTTTGGGTCGTGGGTATGTGTCTAAACCGAAATATGAAGGGTTTATATAGTTATTTCATGACTTGGCGCACAAGAAACCCTAAAATTCACGTTTTGGGCCGTCGCGTCGATCGACGTCGGTTCTGGCGTCGACTGACGCGAAACTGGTCGACGCTTCAGAGGTCGTGGCAGGCGCGTCGATCGACGCTACAGAGACTGACGCAGGCGCGTCGATCGACGTCAGTTCTCGCGTCAACCGACGTGAACTGGTCGACGCTACAGAGACCGTGGCAGGTGCGTCGATCAACATCAGTTCTCGCGTCGACCGACGCGAAGTCGACGCTACAGAGGGTTGTGGTCAGCCATGGCTTTCTAGAACGGTTACAGATAGAAATCCGTTATAGAAAGTATGACAGCTTTAAATTCTTCAAATCGCGGCCCGTTTTCGCTGAAACTCCACTCGTACGCCCATCCTCGACTATCTTCAGGCAAAAACACTTCAAAATACCTATAATAAATATAAATTTAAATAATTTTAATTTAAAAAAATGATAAAATAAGTTGGAGATAAGAAAATACGAAAATATGCTCAATCTATCCAACTTATACCAAAAACAATAAGAAAAATAAACTAAAATACTAATAAAAACCAAGACAAATCCGTGCTAATCAACTTGATGGCCTACAAATACTAAAAAATAATGTTTTAGTATCTGACAAATGTTGTTTTGCAGTTTTTCTTTCCAGTTTACCATGTCGAGCATTTCTACGTAATGGCTTTCAATGTACGAAGGTTTCGGGCTGACCTCATCGACAGCTCAGTCATGGTTGATTCGAAAGCTTTAGAGGAGGCATACGATGATACCCCGATGTTGCTGGTAAGTAAATGCATACCAATATTGTTTATTGATGTGATATGGAATGGTGTGGTAACTCATAATACGTGTACTCTAGAAAAATGGTGTGCTTAACTATATATTTTTTTTTATTGCTTTTTCAAATTAATTCTTGTTGTTTCATGAACCTTATGATTTATTCGAACTATACATTCAGCTTGCTGCCCCAAAAATTCACACAATGTAATGTGTATGTTGCTTTATGATTATTTGTTGAATGCTTTTTGAAATGTAAATGTATAGGTATTCATTATAGTTTGCATTTGATTATTCTGTTCTGAGTATGATTATAGTTTGCATTTAATTATTCTGTTCATGAAACAACAAGAATTAATTCTGGTTTAAGTGGAAAAGTATTTTCACAAATGTGTGTAGTGCTTTGTGGTTATTTGTTGAATGTTTCACTAAATGTAAATACTTGGGTATTTCATTATAATTTTCATTTTATCATTTGTCCTGAGTATGATATTTGTTTAAGGGGAACAATGCTTTCATCACTTATGTATAGTGCTTTATGATTATTTGTTGAGTGCTTCTTTAAATGTAAATACTTAGGTATTCATTATAATTTGCGTTTGATCATTTGTTCTGATTATGATATTGGTTTAAGGGGAACATTGATTTCACACACTTGTGTATAGGGTTTCTTAGTTATTTGTTGAATGCTTTTTTAAATGTAAATAGATAGGTACTCGTTATAATTTGCATTTGATCATTTGTCCTGATTGTGCAAAGGGGAACAGTGCTTCCACATACTTGTGTGTAGTGCTTTACGATTGTCTTGTTGAGTGCTTTTTTAAATGTAAATACATATATATCCATTATAATTTGCATTTGGTCATTTGTATGATTGTGCGAAGGGGAATAGTTCTTTCACACACTTGTGTGGAGTGCTTTATGATTGTCTTGTTGAATGCTTTTTTAGGTGTAAATACATGTGTTCATTATAATTTGCATTTGATCATTTGTTCTGGGAATTAATATTGGTTTAAAGTGAGCATTGCTTCCACACATTTGTGTAATCAATTGCATAGCTAATTGATTTTGGACATTCAATGAAAAGTAACAAATAAAAATGCTTGCTAAAAGAGAATTTGTTTGTAATATTAAATGTAAGTTGTTTTGTTGATTTCCCCCAGAAGAATAAGCTTGGTGAATTTCTGAAGCGTAACGGACAAGGCCATAAAGCAACAGGTCTTAACAAAGTCCCGATGACAAGGTTGAAGATGCTTGACGACAATAAGTGCGATTGTGCAATATATACAATGCACCACATGAAGACTTACATGGGGACAGGCAATGATGGGATGTCGGCTTGAAGAGTAGGTCGACGAATCAAATAGCTTTTTTAAGGGCCAAATATTTCGCGGTGGTACTAACATCTGAGAATAATGTGTACAGAGATCATAATCTAGAAGCAGCTTCATACTACTATCGTTGTTCCTGCGAAAACTATGAGATTGATGTGGTTGATCTGGTTATAAATGGAGGAAGCGGTGCCCCTCCCGAATTTGATGTTAATGCAACCGACCGATATGTTAAATTCATGAACAACCTTTTTTTATTTTATTTTCTACATTAAAACTAATTAACTTTCTTAGAACTTGGTGTTTGTTTTAGATTTAACTGGTTTTAGTATTTGAATTCCTGAAGATTCACTTGACACTATTTGTTTTGGTATTGACAACGTACTGGTTGTTTATTTGTTTTGTGTATTATATTAAGTTTGTTTTGTATGATTATGATAATTTCTTATTTTATTGCATAAGCACACTTCAGTGGGGGCTAATTTGGAATCGAAGCACTATTATTTAACAACGAAAGCATTGTGATATCAACCAAAGCATTGTGGAACAAAGCAGTATTATCAAGAATAGTCCAAAGCATCTCATTTTATCTTAACATGTTGCGGTCACCTTATTTATTTAATTTGCAATCAGGTGCCAAAATCCTCTCATCGATATTGTTAAAAAAACGTATAAAGCACTGATCTTATTTTGACATGTTGTGGCCGCCTTTCTTAATTGGAACTAATAATACCACTTTGGTGCTAAGAAAAGGAAACAGTGCAAACAAAATACTTGAAGTTGATGTTAATTAAGAACAATACACCATCTTTATTCTTAAAAAGAAAGTGTTTAAAAGTGTTACAAAAAGTGGTTCTTATACAGCCAAAATCCATTTAAAGACAGTCAATGTAGGATTTTGTGATTAGGGGAAATATAACTCTGACATTTACTTCAATTCTACTGGCCAATTTTGAGCATCGTGGTTCGATTTCTGCTTGCAGCAGCTACACATTCTCAATGGCTTGTTGCTATTTTCAGTCGTCGTCTCCTTAATTGACTTTAGCCGGTTACGAGAACCTTTATTATTGACTGTTGACGGGGGCAACATTGTTATATCATCAGGGATTGATGTATCATAGAAATTATCGAGTGATTTGCACTTTGCTAAATAAATATTCGGTTGTTCCCCGAACACCGTATAGGATATCTTCAAATCCCTAATACCGCGTAACAACACCGACATATTATCTACCTTGCCCTCGGCCAAGCCAACACAGGTGTAAATATCGGACATAATTTGATTCATAAGTGCTTTACTCTCCTCAATATTTTTAGTTTGGCCACGAATGACACCTTCCATATCGTACATGGTGTTCTTGAATGCAGATTTAGTCCAATGGTTAACAATGTACTTATCAGGCACCTTCTCGATTCTTAGTTCTTTGAATATGAAAAAAATATGAGAGCACAATAACCCTTCCCTCGCGAGTTTCTTACAACTACACAAATGGACTCATCACTCTTGTCGTACGCAACCTTTAACAAATAACTACGATCTTCAATGTCATATAAGAACATATTTTCGTTCTCATTTATGCTGGCAACACGACAACCAAAATAAGCAGCGACAATCTCGTATTGAACTTCTCTAAATATAAGAGTCGTATAAATAGACAAAGCGTGTTTTTCAATTGCTAAAGGCGTTTCCAGATATGGAACCTTGGTTTCTTCCTGGCTATTAATAGCATCAAGTGTGTGTCTCTGTGAATCTAACACACTTTCAATATTCAAATAAAATTCTAACAAGTTAGCACGAGGGTTGGTGTACCTGCCGAAGAACCCATTTTCGCTCTCCGACATAGACGTAGTTCTAAATAGCCGACTCATTGGGATATCCCTGAAGTATGCGGGTATCCACATTTCAAGTATATAAAACAATGATTTAAACAAGGTGTTATCCATTAAACCAAACTCGACCATGACCTGCTTCCATTGCACTTCAAACTCTGGAGGCTAGAGGATATCGGACCACACAATACAATTCAGTTTATCCTTGAATGCTTGGTCGTTCTTCAGATTAGCAGGCACCTTTTCAGCAATTTTCTTCATAATGTGCCACATACACAAGCGTTGCCTTGTACCAACAAGTACCTTCTCGATTGTAATCTTCATCGCCGGATCTTGGTCGGTTGTAATCATTGATGGACTACGACCCATGCAAGCCTTAAGTTTTTCAAAGAGCCATGCATACGCGCCAACATCTTCACTTGACAACAACCTGATACCAAATGAAACACATTTACCGTGATTGTCTTTCCCAGTAAACGAAGCAAATATCATATTATACCTATTATTAAAATGCATAAAATAAGATTAAATTTTTTAATTAGTTATAATGCATTGTATATGATATGTAAACATGCAAATAAATATCAAAAACATAATCGTCTGATTATGTTGAAAAACCAGGTGTAAAACAACTAAGAAAAAAAGCACCAATGATTTCTATTTTCTAATTAATAATATATATATATATATATATATTATCTAAGTAGGGGTGAAAACAAATTACATAAGTATAGAAATATGCAAAACACATATAATTTTCAAAAGTCAACTTAGAAATTAAAACCTGTTTGTCGAGTTTGTGGCATCAAATGATACAACATCTGCGAAAGTAGCAAAGTTCCTCCTACACGTAGGGTCAGCCCAAAATAACCGAGTCAACTTATCGTGCTTGTCAACAGCATATTCAAACACAAATGTCGGATACAATTCTTTCTTCCTAAATAGCTTCTCCAACAACATTTGAGCATCAAACCCAACAACATATGCTTTCAAATCACGTGCAAAGTTCTTGAATTCAACTTTCGTACAACCTATATTCGAATACCCACCAACAACTTCCTTAAAAAGCCTATACGATCTCGTTGCACCGATAGTCGCCCTAGCACAGTTCAACATGAATTGCTTATGAGCAGTATCTAGATTTCTATTCTCTTTAAGGAATGGCTTGTATGGTTCAGAAACTAACATATGACGATGATGTTCGATTAACTCGTTAACCACGTAACCTTCACCGGGACAAAACTTAAACTTGAAACGTGCCATGCACCCACATCATTTAGACATTCGACGTATTTTTTTTAAAGGACTACCACTGTTGTTTTCATTCTCACACGCGACACTTTCAATATTAGGGGGAACAACTTGCTTCTCACCCTCTCTTTTATAATAAATAGTTTTCAGCTGGATAGTATTATCATGAAATTTTTTCTCCGATCCTAGACGAACATCGAAACCACACTTGGAGGCATAAATTATATTGAACTTGATACCTTCTTCTAACGACTTTAATTTTTTTCCCTCGACAGGCTTATAACTCAATTCATAATATGGCACATAGTACTCAGTTAGTCCAGGAGATATCTCAACATGAAACTCGGTCCTGCCACTGCAATTGTTATTGCCTGCAATACAAAAAACAAAAAGGCTTGTGAAAAAAAATAGGAAATTTTGCAGCATATATATGTGCTTTATATGTTATCAGGCGGTGCTTCCTGCAACCTAATGAAATTAATTTGTTGGCCTTCGAAAAACAACATGGAAATCTACAACATGATATTGAACAGTTGGTGCTTGTTTGAATATGCCTAGGTGCTTTTCGTGGTATCGTACGGTGCTTTCACAAAAGCAGGTCGGCATTTTTCCGCATGTTTTCGTTTTTTTCTTCAAACAGGTCGGCGTTTTTCCGCAGATCACCTCAGAACAGCGCTGGTGTATATTCGTACAAATTTTTACGATAAGTTTTTTAAAAAAGCTTTATGGGAATGATAAAAAAAATATATTAATTATATTAATCTATTATATTTTTCAGAAAAAAAAAAAGGAAACTATGAAAAGATGGACGACAACCTGTTGATTCCATGTTCTGAATTATACCGTGAATGGGATGAGAATGTTGAAACGACGATAATGGTGATCCGCGTGATTGAGATTGAATAATTCCTTATTGTAGAAAAGGAATATACGTTATTATGGGATGTATTAATTGCACAGATTTCAAAAAGACACAATTAACCCTAGCATGCTTGAATTAGAGTCAAAACTTCCCTTTAATATTAACCATTGATCTCACTTAATCAACTGGCTATTTAATATACGCTTTGCAACACTAAAACAATAGTATTAGTTAAATAAAAATTAATAAAAAGAAACCTTAAGGAATAACAAGCTAGTGACAGAACTCATCAAAGCTAACAAGCATGACCAACAGTCTAGAAAACAAATCTTCTATAGTCTATTACATTATTTTTTGTCCATTGAAATTCATGTAAATTGTATGTGTGAACAATACATTCTTCTATTCTTTATTAGCAAGCTGTTTTTCTTTCTGAGCATTTAAATGAAGCAATATTAACAGAGCACAAACAATATATTAATGTATAGCAACAATAAAGCAGTATCAGTCATTCACCCCAACCAAATCCCAAGTAGCAACGATACAAATACGAATGCTAGTGATTGCATAAATGCGTACCTGTAAGAAGAAGAAGCCCTGTTCAAAAGCAATAATTGCGTAAATGTGTATCTGTAAAAAAAAAAAGGTCGTGCTCAAAATCATAAACTGTAGTATCACTCTTAAGAATTACCAAATCTCAATGGTCATGGAAATTGGTTGATGGGCTCTACTTATATTTAAAAATAATAATAAGAAGAATCTCCTGTAAATTTCTTAGAAATTTCATTTGAGATGTATTGCAATTATCCATTCTGCATATAATAATGGGGAGCGGAAAACACATCTAATAGTTACAGTGGTTGTAATTCCCAGGAAAGTTCATTGAACCTACCTCAGAATATGGGTAACACATACTTTATTAGGAGTGGAGAGGGCTTTTTCTGACCTAAGACCAACACAGAGACTTCCAGCTTTTTCACTTGGCTTATTACTGTGGCCATTTTTGGTCCTTGGATTACTAGTGCTTCTACTTCAACCTGCATAAATCACAAACAAACACCATGGATTAATATAATTAGAGAATATAAGCACTTATTCAAGCCAGATTTGATAAAAATAAAAGTGGGAGGTTTTATGAATTTTCTTTTAATTGCTATTATTATTGTTTGTTTCTATTTGGTGGCCTGAAAACATATTTCTTTAGTCTGAATTTTCTGATAAAGAAAAGGAAAAATGGCTTTTAATGATGGAGTGTTCTTTCTTTATTTGACTGGAAAGATGCATGTGAAAATGAGAAATACAAAGCTGCAAACATTGAAGTGTGAGCAAAATAAAATAAATAATAAAATCAGAACTACTGAAAATCTCCACTCTCACAAAAAATAAAAAATGGAAAACTACAAAAGTATTCATGATAACATAAATGGGATCTACAAACACAAAAATGCTCAAATCATCAAAAGAACAAATGTTATTTAACAAATCTTAAATCAAACTCATAACAAATAAAAACACTCAAGAACACCAAACTAAATTCAAGTAATTCTTAAAAATATCATATAAAATTAAATTTAAAAAAAAGAAGAAAAGAAACTGACCTCAGGCTTGGAGGCCTTACAAAGTGAGCCAAGTGTGGTAGCAAGATAAGGAGATAAAGAAGAGTTATAATCATTTTCAGAGTAATTAGGAGACACAATGTGAAGCAGAGTCAAAATATCACCCTTGTTAGTGACATGAGTAAGAGCCCACATCATTGCATGCTTAGAATGTGAGCTTTGATCCACAACCACCATCACTCTTTTCTTCATCACAAAAAACCCATTTTCAACTAGAAAGTGTAGAATATAGTTCATTTACTGAATGAAAACGATAGCAAGGTACAAATTGAAGCTAATTATGTTATTGATTGGAGAGTATTCTTCCAAAGGTACATTTTAGAATTAGAGTACCTTCAAAAGTGTACCATAGGTAACTTCATCAACCCCACAGCCCTCTGGCTCTGACATTTCATCGAACACTTTAAGAGCAGAATCGATATCGTGGCAATGGACACAATCTTGCAGCACAGCATTTGATTGTGTTCAGCTTCCCATGTTGCTCCAGCGCAACCTCTATTTCCTCAAATATCTATTAAAAAAAAGATGTTATTCTACTAGATGTACATGCTTGGTGTACACAATAATGCCGAAATAAAAAAACAAACAGAGAAAGGACCTGAGCAAGTTGCTGGCGGCGCGTGAGCTGAATGATGTGGGAAGTGAGAGGCTTCAGATTGAGCAGGTCGGGGAAGGAGGAGGGGCGCCGCGAGCGCGGCAGACATTTGCTCGGTTTGCCTGAGAAGTGTTTGCGTAAATGTCCAGGAGAAGACGTGGTGCTGCAAAGGAGTGCTGGCGTTAGCGACGATGCCGAGGAAGAACAAATAATTGATACGGTTCTATGGATCGGCAGGTTTTGCAGCAGCATCTACATATCTACGGTCAATTGCGATAATACCTAGTAGGTTTGGAGAGAGAAAGAACTGAGAATCAGATCTGTGGATTTTTGGTGATTTGGAAGTGGTGACGAGAATCATTTCTGTGGATTTTTGTGGCGGATGTTACGGGGGCGGACGGGATGGCCGACTGACGGAGAACGAATGGGAACGGCGGAGAACGCTGGGCTGAGAGCAGCGAAGAAGAAAATGACGGGGGTCTGGTTTGTTTTCGAGTCGCGGGGGTGTGAATAATTTTGGCCGCTTGTATATTTATTTTATTTATGGTATTTTAATATTTTTTAATGTAATAATACACGTCGGTTTTAAAAGGACCCGACGTGAAAATTTACCTACAACGTCGGTTTTTATAAAAACCGACGTGAAAAACATTTTACGTCGGTTTTCAAATAACCGACGTTAAACGACCGACGTGGAATCTATGTTTTGTAGTAGTGTTGATACCATGTAAGAAGGTAAGAATGTTGGCAAATATAAGAGTGCCTGTATAACTTCTTCAGCAATTATTTATTTATACAAGTATGCGGGATACAAAAATGGAAAAAACCGTTACGATTCCATAACGATCGTAACGATCGTATCGTAATAATTCTACATTATAAATACAAAAATTCCAAATAATATCTTTAATAAATGAGATCTCTAACATTTACAAGTTTACAATATGTTTTTAGAAAGCTTGATAAGGAGCTTATAAGCCCTTACCATTTCACTTGTCTCAGTGATCACTTCGTTAATATATCATTACTAATCTCTTATGTGCTTTTTTATTTATATTAAACAAACATTTTAATAACTTAATTTCAAAATAAGATGTATATGGTTATAAAATATTTGAAATAATTAGTTGAACATTGTCAACTTCATTTGCCTTTTACATAAAATATCTTTTATACAAAATATCATTATGTGCACATCTTATAAACAGTTTCATTCTATTTCGTTCAAAATATCTACATCTTATTTTTAAAATAATATATAACACATTATAATATGTAATATCTTATAATATCGTTAAATATTAGCTTATTTTTAAAATAATATATAACACATTATAATATGTGATATGAGCTCGCCAAACATTCTCATTTGCCAGGCTTTTCAAGCCCATGGTCAAAATTTGGTTAACTATTATGTGCACTTGCACTTGGGTGTCTATCAAAAATGAGATCAACATTTAGGGAAAACTATTTTTTTAGTCCATTATATTGTTCACGTTCTAATTTTGGACCAAAATATTGTCCAGTATCAAAACACATATACGAAATTAGTAAAATAATCAAAAAAAGTCCAAAATTATCATGTTCGGGCCGAATTACTGACGTGGCGGGATTATTTATTTTCTTATCATTTTTTATTTATTTTTAAATGTTAAATGGAAGAAAAAATTCATTTTTACCCTTAATAATATTAAAATATATACTCGCAACAATTCCTAAAATAAAAGATGGAATATAGTATTAGAACACAAGATCCCACTGAATAAATTACCATTGAATACCACACCGTGCACATAATTAATATTTTCTAACTAGGCAAATAATTGAAATAAAGCGCTACTGGGAATATTTAGAAGACAAACAGGTTCAAAACCATGATAATTAAAAAAATGGAGCCGGTGGACCCATATCATGAGCAACCTGTGATGACAACTGTTGGGATTTACCAATTATATGGTCCACGCTCTGATGCGTAGCCAATAACTTATCCAGAAACGACCAGTCGCCGGGGAACTTCGCCGGTTGGATGAAGCCGGCGTCGGAGGGCGGCGCTGCGGCGCCTGATGTTAACCTCAATAGATTCTGCGGACATTGTGCGCCCACGGTACTGAGTAATCTGGGGAGATGAAATGAATAGAGCTTGGGATCCGGTGCGGAAGCCCCATGGAAAGGTATGATGGGTCCCTCTTGATCGGAATGGAATCCTGTGCTGTGCTTTTTCTTCTTTAAAGATTGGGGGAAGATGGGAAAATGATTCTATTTTAAAAATTCATTTTCCCCCCAACTCACTTTTTTAAGATTATTAAGGGTAAAAATGACTTTTTTATTCTATTTAATATTTAAAAATAAATAAAAAATGATAAGAAAATAAATAATCCTGTCACGTCAGCAATTCGGCCCGAACATGACATTTCTTGATTATTTTGCCAACTTCGTGTATGTATTTTGATACTGGACAATATCTTGGTTCAAAATTGAAAAGTGGACAATATAATGGATCAAAAAAATAATTTTCCCTCAACATTTATTATAAAAGTAATAAACACTTGGCATTATAATGATAAAAGTTTATCAGAAAACTAATATAGAAATAATGAATATCCAAAAGTTCAATATATGATCCCATATTAGGATTTGTTTCGATGTTTAGAAAAGCTAAGGTTAAACTAATAAAAATAATGAGATTTGTCAAAAAAGTACTATTTTTTAAGGACAAAAATGCAAAATAGACCAAGTAAATTAGGGGTGGTGGCAACTTAATACCACTAAATATATTTGGTTATAATTAAAAAAAAAAAGGCAATTTAACTCTAATTTCTTCCAAAAAAATAAAGTTCGCCGAATTCTTTCAATTTCCCCAGCAAAAAAAATTGATTTGGACAAATTTTGACCAAGTCGACGATGATATGGCCAAAAAAATAAAAATTTTAAATTTTTTATTATAAAATCAAAATTCTGTTTTTCAAATCTAAAATTATTTTATAAAGCTGTTTAAGTTCTAAAATTAAACAAATAGATGAAAAGTTTATTTAAAATTTGAGATTAATTTAAACATGCAAAAAGATACTATTTAAATTTAAAATAAAATCTAAAAAAATATTTTAAATATTAAGAAAATATTATTTAAAAATAGTATAAAAATATGAGTATATTATAAAACTTTGAATTATTTTAAGTATGTAAACAACAATATATAAAATAAATACTAAATATGAAAAAATATTTATTAAGAATCAGATTTTTTTAATATGTAAAGTATTATATTAAAATATATAATTAAAAATCAAGAGAATACTTTATAGAAGAAATTGTTTTACATATAAAATAAAATTTTAATATAAATCTACAAATTTATTTTAAATACTAATTTTTTAAAAAAAATATAAAATACTTTCAGATTTTTTATAGATATTTTCATATTTTGTTTTGATTTTATATTTTAAATGTTTAATATAATTTCGAGAATATTCTAGATTTTATTTTATATTATATTTTAATTACCTTTTTTTTACATATTAAAAATGGATTTTATAAATATTTTTTCAAGTTTTGTTTAATTTTATATTTTAATAAATCTCAGATTTTATAATATATTTTTCATCTTTTTTAAATCTTATATTTTATATAATGTTAGATTTTTAAAATAAATTTTTATTTTTTAATATATATTTTAATTATTGTTATAATTTTTGTCACATCAGAACTGACTTTGTCAAAATTGATCAAAGTTAACATTTCTCGTCGGAAAGTGAAAGAATTCAGAGAACTTTTATTTTCCGCGAAATTGAGATTAAGTTGCTATTTTTTTATAAGTTATAGAGTAAATTTGCCACAAAATATATTTAATGATATTAAATTACTATTACCCCTAAGTTACTAGGGCTATTTTTTATTTTTTTTTTGATTTAGTGATGAACGTTTGAAAAATTTGTAATCAATAGCTAACATAATAATGATAACATTAGTATAATAATACTTAATATTTTAATAAAGAAAATTGAATATATATATATATATATATATACACACACACACACGCTAGTTTAAAACCCGCATATTATGCGGAGTTTAAAAAAAGTAATATTTCATTAAAAATACCAAAAGAATAATATTGAAAATGGTACATACAAATCGTAACATTATTTGTTCTTTTTCCTAAACAAATAATTATTACACACAAATCATAACATTACTTGTTCTAATTACAGTAAGACTCGTTTTCACAATTAAGAGTTTTCAAGTTTTTTTACTATGAGTCACGAAATTAGTTGTGAAGTATATCAAGAACATTACTTGTTCTAATTACAGTGAGACTGGAGAATTTTCAAAAAAAAATTTACCGTGAGCCACGAAATTAGTTGTAAAGTATATCAAAATACCTTAAACGTGACGGGAAAACCCATATAAAATTGAGTTTGTAAATCATACAACACACGCGTGTTACATGTGAATATGTGATATAACAAATTAAAATTTATAAGATATTGATAATTCTATTGAAAAAACGTCTAACTTGTAGTATATGTAATATTATTTTCTTTTTTTTCTTTTTTTTCTGCGTAATATACTAATTTGTTCGTATAGATATATAACATGTGTATATTGGAATTAGATAAAGAGATTTAAAATATATGTAATACTTATTTTTCTAGGCGTAATACTTTATTATTATTATTTTATCTTTTTTGTTTCACTTTATTTTTTTATTTTTTTTTGGCGTAACAATATTTTTTATATATTTTTAATATTATTTTCAAGTCATTATATTAATATTAGATTTTTTTTAAAGTTTATATTCTTTATATTTATTTTTATTTTATAATAATTTTATATAACTCATATTTTTCTTAAATAAATATTTATAATTATAATAAGATTATTTCAGTTTTTATTGTAAATATTAATTGATTCAACTCATATAGACTTTTTCTAATTAGATATAACTTATTTATATTCTTATATGAGAAGAATAAAAATAAGATATTGAATTGGGCAAAATAAGTTAAAGAAAATATCAAATTAGGTAACATGTAATATAAGAGAAATATTGAATTAGGAAAAATATAATATTAGGAAAGTATTAAATTAGGTAAAATATAATAAAAGGAAAAATACTAAATTAGATAAATATTAGACTCGGTTGACAATGAAACACCATGATTTTTTCCAAAACTAACGAAGTATAGGAAATAGACACACAGAATAGGAAGATTTTACATTAATATACGGAAGGTATATATATATATATATGATATAATGATCGTCAAAATTTAAAGTAATAAAAGGATAATTATTATTAGATGCAGAGAGACGTACTTAGAAATTTATGTTTTGAGAAGACACGTACTAAAAATAAAATTATTTGTGATAAATGGTGATAGATGACTCACAAAAATTGGTGTTTTCAATTTCTCTGTGTTATTGTTAAGTATTAATAAAAAGAAAAAATAAGGAAAGAGAAAAAGGAAAGGAAAGAAGAGGTAGATCAGGTGAGAGAAGAAAGGAGTGAGAAAAAAATGGTATTTCTTACTTCTTCGTGTTGTTGTTTACACCGTCTTATTTGGGGAGAATATTTTATCACCAGTATCACCAAAATATTAAAAATGCAAATTTATACCTTTATACTAAAGATGGCCTGCGGATTTTTTGGCAGGTCATTTGGCAACTTTTGAATTTTTTTTTTTTGTGTTTTTTTTCTATTTCTCCTTTTTTTTTTTTTTCTTTGATTTGTTTTCTTTCTTTTTTTTTTCTTTTCTTTTCTTTTTTATTTTGTAATTTTATTTTTAATAAACTTATAATAAAAATTTTTTTAATAAATTTATATAAAAAATTATTTTAAAGATGAAATTAGTCAGTATAATTTTATTTTTCAAATTGTACTATTTGTATATGTTGTACTAATTTATGATAAAAGTTATGATTAATATTGTTTAACTAAAAAAATTAAATTTAAAAAATCTAACCAAATAGTGTAATTTCATTTTCTCATTAAACTACATTTAAATTATGATATTTTTATTATCAACATATTAAAAATAATAATTATATTATTCAATGATGGTATTTTTTTCTTTCTTTGTAATTTAGTTTTTTTTTCTACATAAACAATTAAACTCCGTCGTCAATAATTTTAGGTTCTAAGAACGAAGCTCATTCTATAATACAAATAATTAAAACCCAACATCTAAATTTTTGATTATGAGAGTGAATCAATGATATAGCATAGTTAGTAGAAGTGAATATTAATAAAAATATACAACTTTTTTATATTTTTTACTTTTATCTGATATTTTATGAATTAATTTAAAAATTAATGAATATAAATTTATCCCGCAACGAAGTGCGGGTCAAATTCTAGTTCGTACTATAAACAATGAGTTCACTCTAAAATATATTAGGTACTAAAATAATAAAACGTATACATGTACTTAATACTCCCTCCGTCACGTTCTCGTTCTATTTATCATAATTTAAAAACTTTCATATATTATTCTATCCGTTAAATTTATATTTTTAATAAAAAATAATTATTACGTTTTACTTTTACAATTTTGTAAATAAAGATTAAATGATAACCTCGTTAAATTGTCTATTGTGAATGGGACGGAGGTGTAATAATTTTTTTCTTATCTAAAATACAAAAAAACAAATATACAATGTGGAGTCCATGTCCATAGCACACCTGTGGACCACCATCCACAGATTCTCCACGACCACGAGTGATAGTTTTTTTTTTTTTTTTTTTTACTTTTTGTTCGTGCTTTGATAAAATTGATTACTTATTTAGAGACCATTGTAGTAGGGATTACAACGTGCTTGATGCGTGGGACTATTTATGTCCAAAAACTGTTTAAATTAAATTATACATACAATAATTAATCGAGGACTGCCAATAAAACCATATTGTTAATTAATATCATTTTCAATTATTTAACTAATTACATAACTGGTTTGAATTCTTAATGAACTTGATCCGACCACAAGATATATGACCCGAAATAATGAATTGAAAATAAAATTTGGTTAAGTTTAATGTGTTTCTTGGTGTTGAAAGCCGCAAGTTAGAATCTCTTCAAATCTCAATATTTATTTAGTCGAACTGATTTCGCAAAATTTCATATACTATCATATCAAACTTGATAATTTACTTAGTGATTACATAAAAAAATAAATATAAATACATGTTTTTCAATTATAAATAAAATAATAATATTAAAGTAAGTATCATGCGTATCAATTTTAATATAAAATGAGAAAGAAATGAATACTATCATACTGTGTTATAAATTGTCATTTATATAAATTAATAAGGTGGTGATAAACTCTGCACATCACTGCGAAAAGAAAAACTACAACTACACGGGCTAAAGAGTCAAACTCAAACCCTTTATTCTTAAATTCCCAAACGTAGTATGATTCAGATCTAGTTGAACTTCATGGTTTTAGATCTACAAATAATTTTGTCCACGATCGAAGCCGTCACTTGTGCTGACTTTTTTCGCCATACTCTAATCGACTACAGTGGACCTGCCTACACTAGATCCACATGAATATGGGTCCCGCTATGCCTTCACCGCCTTCATTAGCGCGTGGAACCCACTCAGATCCGTGGGGGCGCGTCTCGTGTACGGGGTGTGTGGACATTTATGGCATCTCTGACTATCACTAGCTAATTAGGTTCCATGGAAATAGGAAACAGTAGAAGGGGGCGAAGTATTTTCATTTCCACCCCTTGATTTATGTTTTATTTCAATCTGCTACGGGTTTTTTTTTGAGCTTTCATTCAATCTACTACCTAAAAATGTCATCTTTCTATGCCGTCCACGGAGTGTTTACATAGTAATTATTATATTTTAGTCCCAAAATAAAACTATCTTTTTTTTGTATAGAAATTGGGAATCACATTTCCTTACTTTTGAGTTTGCTAATCAATATTGAAAGCACTTTAATTTTTAACAGTGAATAAATGTGAACATATCTAATCAGTTAGTTGTAAGACAAAAATAATTATGAAATTAGATCTGATTTAATTGTTATGCATTGAGGAAAATTATATCTGATTTATTTACTCATACATAAACTCACTCTTTTTTTTTTTAAGAATGTGATTTATTAGAAATTGCTAGACATTTTTTTCTCTGCCAGAGACTTGTGTAATTTTCTAAGCATATAGCTCACCTACTCTCACTTTGAAATCATCAATCATATTAAAAAGTCAAATTCAATTATCATCGCATAAGCCGTCATTATCCCTTATACTTTAATCTCACTCAACGTACATTAATTTATTTTAGAAAATTTTGTTCCACTTTCTTCATCCAACATCTCCAATTACATTCTCAAATTCTAATATTATTTTTCAAAAACACTTTATTTTTTCTTTCACTATTGTCTATAATTAAAATAAAAACTAAGCAAAAAAATATAAGCAACCACACCTAGGTTGGGATATTGGATTTATCTATTTATGTTAGAAAATTTTGCCTGCTGTTAAATATAATGAAAGAATACTTGGAAAAAAAAGAAAAACTTTTATTTATCCTGATTAAAAAAACAAAGAAACCAAATAGGGCTTTCAATGATATTAACACCAAAGCTGGGGCCAACATGAAAGTCTCCCTTTCATGATTGGCGCATTAAAAATACAAAACACAGAATCAAGACTTCGTACATGCTCTCTCTCTCTCTCTCTCCTCACTCGCTATATATACAGATATACATCGAATATCTACATCAAATCATTTTCAGAGATAATATCTCTGCACATCGAAATTAGACTCTTTATTCGCTGTTAATCGGATCTGTACTAGCAATAGCATTTCCCGACTGTAAAAGAGACCGCATTTCTAGATCTCGAACTACGATTCGCATCATCTGATGCAATAGGTATGAGATTTAATGATTCGTCTGTGATCTGTAAACCTAATTAGGAATGTTTTTGGTTTGCATTTATCGATTTGTATTGGTGGCTCACAAATCGCTACGTGAAATTTATTTCCTTTATTAGGTGTTTGTTGTTATTTTTGATGGATTTTTTATTTTCAGGGGAAGGAAATTGAGAGTATGTGGACATTTAATTAATACCTAGCTACTTTCCAGTACTTGCTTGAGTTGTTTGTGTTTGAATCTTATTGGAGTATGAATGAATTATTTAATGCTTGCTTGATTTGAGTGGTCTATTAATTAGGATCTTATGTAGATATAACTTTATTGATGAGTGTTCTGATCTTGGCTTATTCTATACATTTTCTGTTCATATTTGATTAAAACATATACCGTTGTTTGAAGTTGAAGCAAAATATGAGCCTTTTATGTCTTGTCACCCAGATCTACTTCATATTCAGTTATATTTTATAATCCGTACATGATCTATAACTAATTTTATCGCTTAATCTGCCAATTTGCCGGTTCAGACCCGTAATGGCGAACAAGTTCAATTCGTCAGACAGTAGGACCCGGAGCTCCGTATCCATTTTCATAGTAGCCGGCCTTTGCTGTTTCTTCTACCTACTTGGCGCATGGCAACGGAGCGGGTTTGGGAAAGGTGACAGCATAGCCCTAGAGGTAACAAAAAATGGGGAAAACTGCAACATCCTCCCGAACCTCAATTTCGAAACCCATCACGGTGGTGAAGCTGGGATAATCGACGATCCCGATTCGAAATCGGCACCGTACGAGCCGTGCCACTCCCGGTTCACCGATTACACGCCCTGCCAAGATCAAGGCCGCGCGATGACTTTTCCGAGGGAGAATATGATATACCGCGAGAGGCATTGTCCGCCTCAAGAAGAAAAACTGCATTGTCTTATTCCGGCACCTGAAGGTTATGTGACCCCATTTCGGTGGCCGAAGAGCCGGGATTATGTGCCCTATGCGAATGCGCCATATAAGAGCTTGACGGTTGAGAAAGCTATTCAGAACTGGATTCAGTACGAGGGGAACGTGTTTAGGTTTCCGGGTGGTGGGACCCAATTTCCTCAGGGGGCTGATAAGTATATTGACCAGCTGGCGTCGGTTATACCGATTGAGAATGGGACTGTTAGGACGGCGTTGGACACTGGTTGTGGGGTAAGTTGATTGAATTTTTATTTTTAAGGTTTTTTTTTCCTTTTTTTTTGTGATTAACTGTGTGATTAAATTTAAAATTAAATGTTTTAGGTTGCTAGTTGGGGTGCGTATCTATGGAAAAGAAACGTTGTAGCGATGTCTTTTGCGCCGAGAGATTCGCACGAGGCCCAGGTTCAGTTTGCTCTCGAAAGGGGTGTGCCAGCTGTCATTGGTGTCTTTGGAACTGTGAAATTGCCGTATCCGTCTAGAGCTTTCGACATGGCTCATTGTTCCCGGTGTCTCATACCTTGGGGCATAAATGGTAAGAATTAAATACTCCTTCCATCCCAAAATAAATGTCATTTTGAGAATTCAAGACATAATTGCCTGTAATCTTCCAAAATTGCCGATAATGAGCATTGGAGATGAAAAAGGTCTGTTAAGAAGACAGAGAAGATACAATTTGAAAAACAAAAAAAAGATCACATTATAATTAGACTTAAATGAGGGCAGATCAGTCATTTCATATGTGTGTTTTTTTTAAATTGCGTGAAATTTTCTAAAACGTAATTTAATTCTTCAAGCAATCACCATATACCATCTCCACATATTATATTCCGGTACGTACGCTTTGCAGATGGACTGTACATGAAGGAAGTTGATCGTGTGCTTAGGCCCGGTGGCTATTGGGTGCTCTCGGGCCCTCCAATCAACTATAAGACTAACTTCAAGGCATGGCAACGCCCGATGGAAGAGCTTCAGGAAGAGCAAAGACAGATCGAAGAGGTTGCTAAACTCCTATGTTGGGAGAAGAAGTCCGAGAAAGGCGAAATCGCTATTTGGCAGAAGACAATGGACACTGCTGCTTGTCGTTCCAAACAAGAAAGTTCCGGAGCAACATTATGTAAATCCGAAGATACTGATGATGTCTGGTATGAAATAAATTATTCGAGTACATAGTAGAAATCTAGTCGAAGCTGCAAATCTTTATTTTTTCAAGGGGTTATTGTTAAAAAGTCCAAATGCAATGGTCCAGCCAATTTTTTTTTCATTGTATTTAGCTCAAATTAAAGATAGAAGTCAAAATTACCCTTGCATTATTAGATGAGGATTAAGGGTATTTTAGTCAGAAATTTAGGCTTTTAAGTATAATGAGGTGAGGGAAAGGATTAATTACCAAGGGATTTCTTTTGTCAGAAATTTTGTTTCAATGTTTATGTTTTTTTTATTTGCTTCTATTCTTATATATTTATTTATTATTTTTTAATCAGGTACAAGAAAATAGAGCAATGTGTTACTCCATATGACAATGGTAACGATGAGGATCTTAAACCATTCCCCGAGAGGCTCTATGCTGTTCCCCCAAGAATTGCTAGCGGCTCGGTTCCCGGAGTTTCTGTTGAGGCGTACAAGGAGGACAACAAGCAATGGAAAAAGCACGTCAGTGCGTATAAAAAGATTAACCAGATTCTTGATTCTGGAAGGTACCGGAACATTATGGATATGAATGCCGGATTAGGAGGTTTTGCAGCTGCACTTCAGTCTCCCAAGTTGTGGGTTATGAATGTTGTGCCCACCATTGCCAAGAAAAATACGCTTGGTGTTATTTATGAACGAGGGTTGATTGGCATATATCATGACTGGTATGGATTCTTTTGTCACTTTTTTTTTAAGTGCCTTGTCCGAAATTTTGCTGTTTTTATTGTGGCTTAACTCTGGTGGTTCTATAACTTTAGCTGAATATTAATTCAAATTTCATATGCTTAAAACTGCGCTGATCATATTGAATATAGGCTATATTCATTTTCCTGAAATCTTTACTGACTGTACTTACTAAACACTTATAAAATGTGGTATATTTATTTATTTTTAGAAATTTATAAATATATATTTATGGTGGAAACACAGATTTAATATGACTTTGTATTTTTTAAAAGTTTAGCTTTAAGTTGAATGAATGATTCTTTTTTTTTTTGGTTACAAAATTTTGTTGGTTACTCTTTTGCTTATTGTGTTTTTGGTGTTTAGGTGTGAAGCTTTTTCTACATATCCAAGGACATATGACCTTATTCATGCTAATGGCCTTTTTAGCTTGTACAAGGACAAGTAAGTATTCGTTATCCCTTTATTTTCTGCTATCATGCCTTGAAAGGACCTTCTATCAAGGCATTGATCAATATGGATTTTCGGACCTGGACTTGCCACCTTTTAAGAGGAAATGTCCTGTCTAAATTTGAAAAAAAAAAAAAATCAATGTTAATTTTGACGGAATTTTAGAAATACAAGAAATTGCAGATTTATTCGTTCATTTATCTTAATGTGCATAAACGTACAAGAAACTTTGTTCGTTATGTTCATGAACATGTTCGCGAACATGCTTATTGTTCCTTGTTTCTTTGCTGCTTTAAAAATGCTTTTTTCTGCTACTGCTATTTTTGCTCCAAGAAGCTAGATGCTTTTTATAATAGCCATCGAAAAGGAAATACTTGGGCTCATTAACTAATAGAGAAGATATCAACAGACTTGACATGTACTAACAAAGTATCTAAAAAAAATGTATGATAAATTTGGTAGGTATAACACACATTTAAACTTTACTTTCTATGAGAACAAAAAAAGAAAAAAGTTTGCCTTAAAAAACACTAAACTGGTCACTAAGGTTGGCGTAGATCTTGATTTCCTCCACTGAAATTGGTTGAGTGAACGGGACAGAACCGCTTCCCCAAGCATAATTTATTAATATGATCAACATTTTCAAACATAAATGTCTTCAAAGTGGTAGACTTAGAAAGGTCGATGGTGACTATGATTTAAATAAATATGTCCGGGCTTATATATTGTACATTTTAGAAACTAAAAAAGAAGTTTCTAAAATGTACAATACATGAGCTCTAATGTATTCTAAAAAAGAAGTTTCTAAAATGTACAATACATGAGCTCTAATGTATTTATCTAAATCATGGCTCTAATGTATTTATCTAAATCATGGTCACTGTCGAACCTTTTGAGTCTGCCACTTTGATGTCATCTATGTTTCTTAGTTTGGTTAAAAATGTTTATCGTATTAAAAATTATACTAGGGGCTGCAGTTTTGGCCCGTTCTCTTGATCAATTTCGGCTGAGGAAAATCTAACAATCAACGTGAACTTAGTGGGCCAATTCAGTCTTTTTAAGGCAATTTTTTTCTTTTGTTCTCATTATAAAGTTGGTGAGTTTAAGTTTAAGCGTTTGTTATACCTAAGTTTATCACACATTTTGTTTGGTTATGTTTTTAATGCACTTGAAATTGCGCGTTACTTGGATTGCAAAAACTAAAAAGAATTTATGATTGTTTTCCAAACAAATGAATACAGGTGTGAGTTTGAAGACATTTTGTTAGAGATGGACCGTATTCTACGGCCTGAAGGCGCGGTCATATTCCGGGACGAAGTGGACGTGCTGGTCAAAGTGAGGAAAATGATTGCAGGTATGAGATGGGATTCTAAAATGATGGACCACGAGGATGGTCCCCTTGTTCCTGAGAAAATACTTGTTGCGGTTAAGAAATATTGGGTGGGCAATGCTACGTCAGCGCAATGAAAGCAAAAAAAAAAACAGAAATTTTCTCGACTGGTGAATGGTATGAATTTTCAAGAGACTTGTGTCGGTCGATAATTTTTCCATGGATGGGTTGTCTTCTTTGTGCTAGATCTTATGCATATCTTTAACCGGGGTTAGGTCAGTAAGTTATAGTTTTGTACTGTATTTGTAACACTAATGCTATTTTTTTTTTCTTTTATTGAGAAAAAAAGCTTTATCCCCAGCTCGTCCGAGAGTATGAAGAGAAGAGCGATATGACATTTTTAGACAATCATTTGAATATGTTATTTTATTCTTCTAGCTCTAGTTTTTCAGGTGTATTTAAGTTAAAGAATGATGTTTGGGGAACTTTTTATTTTATTTATTTGAGTTCGTCTTATTTGATCAACTGATGTTCATCTTGAATTTTTGCGACTTGAATAGAGGTGAATTTCCAAGATTTTTTTTTTTAAAAATATGTTCTGTAATTTAGGACGAAGTGTTTTTTGAGAACTCGGTGAATATGAGCACGTTCGTTTGTTTGTTTGTTTGTTTGTTCTCCGTTGATTGATATTGTCCTGCAAAGCACAAACAAGATAAAACAGATCCAGATTTGAGCATGTGTTCAGGCCTAAATTCTTAGTTTTCTCGTGATTTGATGTGATTTTTTTTGTTGTTGTTGGATGTGAAGGTGAACGTAAGTGAGTTGACAAAATGTAACTAATTACCTCAACATTCAAACAAGACTTAGCCCACATATACACTAGGCCTTACTTGTTTTATTATACTTTGGGGCACAATGCATGGGAGCATGTTTTGCTGAGGGAAAAAAAAAAAAGAAACCTCTTTTTCACGAAGGGTGTTAAGATGATTAACTTAAGGTCAAAAGTTTCAAGTTCAAGTTTGAATCTCATCTGTGCAACCATGGCAATAGGAGACTGGTGTTGATATGCAAGTTATTTGTTGAATTCAGAAGTTATTCCAACGTAATCAAAAACATTTTTTTAAGCAAATACTCAAAAAAATTATCAAGTAGTCTACGGGGCTTTGTTGGGTACATAGTAAGAGCCAAGGGGGACTATAGGTCCTTGCGTGAAATTGGGCCATGAGACTAACTCAAACAAATTGTCTAAAATAATTATCTCTATTTTTTTAAAATTCTCTATCTCAGCTCTATATCCATATTATAGAGACTGCCTATTTCAGTTTTACTCCAATAACTCCCCACTTATAAATTATTTATCATATATTTATAGAGAGTCTACTTAAAAGAAGAAAAAAAATAATAATAGGGCGTCAAATTTAGCTCTCTATATATAGAGAGAGTTTGAAAGAAAATGTAGGGAGCTCATAAATTTGAGGAATAACTACAAAGAAGCTATTAGAAAAAATCTCATTATTTTGAGCACTCACTCTAACCACCGAAAGCACAAAAGTGATTCATGTATGGTCTGCTGGTTCGTACTTAAAACGATCATATTTTTCAAATAATATATTGTTAAAGATAAAAGAAAAAAAAAACAAAAAAACTCTTGTATCATTCTTAAAACAATCATATTTTTCAAATATATATACTGTTACACAGATAAAAGAAAAGAAAAAAAAACTCATATAATTCATAGGTATTCTATGACGTCCTGGTGGGCACCTCCATAGTACCATTGTCCATGTGAGTTAATCCCTCTATTTTAAAATAAGTATCGTTTTACATATGATACTCGAAAAGTAGAGGTGCCACTTCATGATTTACGTTATAACCGTCTGCTTGTAAACGTAGTAAATGGTTTGGGTAACCATAAATCATGATTTACGTTACAAACCGAATTATAAATCAGTTTCGGGTAGTTTGGTTTCGATTTGGAATTCCCTAAATGATTATATTTAATAAATTTTGATTTTCAATGTGTGAGAATTGAAAATTTGACGACTTTTTTGTTTTCACAATTCTATTTGGAAAATCAACAGTAAAAAAACAAACAAAACCCAACAACAAAAAAAAGAAGAAAAAAGAAAGACGAACATTAGAACTTCCCAAAAATATATATTTTTGAAAATTAATATTTAGATTATTTTCAAAGGTACGATTTTCACGGTAAAATACAAGGTTTTGAAAATCGAATCGGTCATCGAACTGGTGAAATTACAGGTTCACAGGTACAACCGGATCGATCCAGTGTAATTAATTTTTATTTATAAATATTATTTAATATTATAAGTGATAAGTAAATTTAAAAATACCAAAAATCAAAAGTTTAAAAACATTAAATAAATATAAATGACTAAATCACTTGACTAAATAGTTGATATATGTGTGCATTATTTAAATGTATTTTTATTTATGTTCAAAATATTAAATAACATTAAAAATTGACCGGTTCATAATTGTTTTTTTCACCGATTTTGACCGATTTTCATCAATTTTAATCATGGCGTGTGTTGTAGAAAAGCAGGTATAATAAAATGTTCACGAGAACATGGCTCAAGCAAATTACCCTTTTTTTTTTGTCTTGCAAACTGAGTTATTGAGTATTTGACATGTATATATCCAATACTTATCAATAACAGACGAGACATGGCTTGTCAGAAATTAAAACCTGAGAGTTAAAATAAAAGAGAGGGTCCAAATATCTGACCAACTCGAGGCATGAACCACACAAAATTGGAAGAATTAAAATTTTACACCTGGCTGGAATTTTTTAAAGATTGACAAGACAAAACAAATTTACTTGATGTGTGTTCACCAACCAGACAAATTTTTAATGGTGAAATTACGTTTCTTGTTGACAAGTAAATTTCTGTTGATAAATTTCCCGACAACTGGTACGAGCTAATAAGTCTGCACATTATTGGCCCCAAACCGGGTTAAAATTTTGCAATAAATCCACCCATGCGTGGCTGTAATCTTTTTGTCAATATTCTTCTCTATAACGTACCAAAATGCACAAGACAACAAAAAAATAATTTCTAGGCAGTTTTATCTTGTGCCTTGAGATTTTTTTTTTTAAGTGATTCTAATCATTTAGCTGTAAAAGAAAATTCACTTTCGGGTGTTTATAATTTGTACATGTCATCTTTTATTTTTGTTGCTGTTTCGTTTAATCAAAGTTCTAAAGAAGTACTTTTGAAATTTTGTGAATAACTAGAAGTTTGAGTTTGAATCATTATCCTCAATGTTTATCATAATTCAAAAAAGTGCACATTCTCTTCTGTCATATTTGGCATAGGTTAGAAACATCATATTGGTATTTTAAATATCTTTCAGGTCCTGTAGATACTCGTACAACATTTCCTATTCATCGATTTGCGCCTGCCTTTACACTCGTTTATTCTAAAATGTAAATATTAAATACTCAACCACTAATTTTTCACACTTGATCTATATCCTATTAACACATAATAAAATAGTACTAAATACAATATTGTAATATAACATCATTCACTTTTCAAACAAGACTTGACATAAAATATAATATAATAATACATTATAATCCACTTCTTAGACATACTCCCTCCGTCACAAAATGATAGTCTTGCGTAGGGTTGTAAACGAGTCAAGTAGAGTCGAGCTTTAGAGAGTTTGAGCTTGCTCGTTAATTATCGAACTCGAACTCGAGCTTTTTTAACGAACATATCGATGGCTCGCGAGTTTTTTCGAGTTTAATCGAGTCTAGACGAGTTCAAAAGATATTAATTATTAACTAAATAATTTTTTACTTTATTATAAAAATATAATAAAATATTTTTTAAAATATATAATACACCTACTAAGATGCGTAAACAAATAAGTTTATATATATTTATATATTTTTCCTATGAACAAGTATAAAAATTATAATTAAAATCAAATTATTAATTTAATTTATACGTGTTTAATAACGAACTCACTCTAAAACTCACTAACGAACCCGCTCACGAGCTAACGAGCCGAATACCATGAATCTAGAGTTTGCTCATTTCTGCGGTTGATTTCACACAAATTAAGAAATGAGTAGTTTATATAGTTAAATTATTAATTAGTTAATTTAGTTAGTATTTTTCAATTATACTCTTCTTGAATTTATTAATGCTTATAAAAATATGTGTTGGAATTAGTATATTTGTTATTGAAATAGTAAGATTTTATATTGTAATCATCAATTTACAATTTACCATGTAAAATACTAGTATTTCAAGAATATTAATTCAGGGTATTTGTGAAGATGGAAATTCTCTTCGATGGAAGTTTGATTTTCCCAGAATATATCCTAATTTTTGGCCTAATTCTTCTTCTGATGATCGATTCAACCTCTGATCAAAAAGATATACCTTGGTTATATTTCATCTCTTCAACAAGTTTAGTAATGAGCATAACAGCCCTATTGTTCAATGTATGTTTAAATATAGTAACTGAACTATTTTTGTGGGACGAAAATAAAATACTGGACTATGTGATAGAGGGAGTATGACAAACATAATTTTTTATTATTCATAAAATTTTGACACTAAAATTCTAAATATCAAAATTCAAAATCCGTATAAATATTAGTCTAAATAGGATGTTACTAAAGAGAACTTTTACGGGGCCGTGAAGGCAACATTTCTCAATTAATTGAAACCATCAGATTAAATTTAGGCTTTTCATATTAAGATATTAACGATTGTAAATATAGGAGGGTGTGGAAGTATGGTGCCTTTACGGCACCGTAATTATTTTCCCTACTAAATACCTACCGTTATTTCTCATTGTTAAAAATAACTTAATGATTTTATATAGTTTTTAAATTTTACTATCAAACACAATCCAACTTCTAATTGTCAGCTATTTTATGGGTCATAGTAATTGTGTTGTTTTAGTCTTTTTTTTCTGACACATTTCTAACCTCATTTCACTTTTTTGGTTAGAACAGAAGTATATTTCTCTGTTGTAATCTACTGACAAGTTTTGTTGTGCCAGTAGAAAATTTGCAATTAATATAATGATTGCTAATTTTTCCAAGGTCCCCAAAATTTGCATAATGACAATTTTTTTTTTTTTTTTTAGGATTCATAATACTAGGCTCAAATGCAATCCCAAATTCTCACCAAAAAAAGTTGTGGTCATAATTCATATGACCCTAAAATGTTACTGTACAACAAAAGGGATTTACTGTAGCGGGTTCGTCTGCTTTGTCTAAAAATGGATAACATATTCATATCACGTGGAGAGTTATTACCAAAAAAGTGGTGTTAGTGGGATTCTATGGTGGTGTAGTTTGGTTTTGCCATGTGAATTGTGAAGAGAACCAATAGTGATTTGTCTGCCCTTGGCAATGTCAAATCTGAATAAAGTCTAATTGAGTAGCTTAGATTGCATCAAGTTGAACAATTTATTTGGGTGACAAGTCCAAGTTGTCATGGTTAAGCGTTTATTTAGCAAGTATGATAAGTTAATTTATAATTTATTTAGATAATTTATTGTATTTAAATAAATCTTGTTTGGTTGGATGAGATTATTCGAAAAGTATGAATTTATCACAATACTACAAACGTTTCAAATAAATTTATAGAGTTTTGATTTTATGACTCTTTTAACTTTTTTATTTCTTGGAAAAATATATGTTGTTATGTAAATAGGTATTTCAAAATTTAGTTTTCTTTTATCACATTATTAATTGTTAAACGGGCTTTGCTCCCCTTTACAATATGAAGAAAGAAATAAGGATCGAAGTTTAGACCGCTCACAGGAGTTCTACCTATAGAAAGGATCATGAAAGAGYCGATCAGAATGGTACTCGAATCTATTTACGATCCCGAGTTCCAAGACACATCACACTTCCATTTAGGTCGAAACTGCACTCAGTCCTAAAGGCCATTCCTGAGGAATATGACATGGCTATTGGGTTTTGATCTAAGAGCCTATTCATGTGCAACTAACTGGGCTAAATATAATGAAATGGTGCAATTTCTATTACGAGTTGGCAATTTTTTTTTTAATTTTTTTTTGTCTGAAAGTCGGTGCCTCAGTTGAGTCAATAGCTGCCTAAGAGCCTGTGTCTATAGCCAGCCGGTGGAAATCGATTGGTAAGGCCTCGAGCTAGTAAAGGTGCGAACATCTGCTCCATAGCCTACAACTGAAGTAAGGGAGGCGGGGTCGAAGGAGAGCAGGAGACGGTCTGTTGGATGGCTTGGAATATTGATCAGTAATATGTTCTTGGGAATATGTGTGACTAAAGACCTTGAAACCGATCGATCTAGCTATGAGCAGGTTGAAGAAATGAGTGACTACGATATTATAAGTTTCTTACTCTTGACTGAATATGTAACCTTCATTAGCAAATTCATTTTATGTGGTTTCCTGATTATACTAGAAGTTATCAAGGAACCATGCATAGCACTGAATAAGGAGCAACCGAATACGCCAGTTACGCCTAACATGTGAAATGAGCAGCAGCCTAATTCTCATCTCCGTTCTATCAAAGGCTTCGTCTCGAGAGGCTGTTTAGTAAACTTTACCTTTGAATATGCCTATCTCGCTCAGAGCTCCTATGGGATTTTGTTTGAGAATACTGAGGATTTTAGGGGGTGGATCCCCCCTCGTGGTATTCCCTTTTCTTTTCGTGGGTGTCCACCGAAAATTCTTTGATTTTTTTTCTTTCACAGAATTTTCCAGAGTTCAGTTCAGGATCAAGTAGTGAATACAAGATCTTTGTACGTATATTTGGATTTATTTTAGTATTGTGGAATTTTTATTTATTTATTATTAAAAAAAGATAATAAAAACATCAATAGACGTACAATTTTTACATTAATAAATAAAAAATAACATAAACAATAATAATTAGACTTATAATGCTAACATTCTTTCAAGAAAAAAAATAATTACATAAACATTATAAGATTTACGATGCTAACACTCTTTCAGAAAATAAATAAACATATATTAAATAAACATTTTTATTTATTATTTATTATTGTTGTATAATGTAATAAAAATAACAATAATTAGATTCACGATGCTAATATTCTTTTAAAAAAAAAGTAGCATAAACATTATTATTTTAAACATGTACTTTTATGTAATTGTATTTTTGAGCCACCTTATAGCTAAATTTGATGAACGCTTGTATATATATCATCTAGTTTTTCAACTATCAACTATCGATTTTCAAGTAACTTATTAGTTATAATCTAACTTATCAACTTTCTCTGCTAAATATACCATAAGTCTCCTAAAACTAAAATTTAAAATTAAAACAAATATATATTTACCAAGAATTGTAATTTTCATACAAAAATTAAAATAAGAATAAAAAAAGGAAAACCCTAAACAAATGATAGTGGGCGAAAACTAAATAATAATAATAATATAATTATAATAATTAGAAATAAATTTTGGCATTGTCTTAGGAAATTACATGAAGACGGTCTGACACAATTCTTTTGCATTTATTCCGTGCACACAAATGGTAGTGGGCAACTGCGAGTACCCAGAGATAAACAAGGAAAATAAAAATTGGTGTCCAATTAAGGGAAAAAAATAGAAGTAAGGTGTCCATATGGTTAGGCCCAACAGTTTCTCTAGTTAAAAACCAAGAATGACAAGCAAACAGTCAATCTAGTCAAATAATTATTTATCATTGAATAAGCCAAAACTCTTTGCCCTTTTGCACACTCCTCTTGAAATGCCACCTATATATATATACACATGTAGGGATGGATATGATTCTAACTTAGCCAAGTTGAAACCCCCTCATACTTTCCCTATATAAGCTTCTCTCCAAATACTCAATTCCATTTCACTACCAAATCAAAGAAACTCTTTCGCATCAAGGAAATTCATAAAACGCCTCTTTTTTTCCCCTTCCTAAACAATTTTGCTTTATTACATCCAAAAAAAATAAAAAAAAAATGTCGATGCCTACAATAACACTAACCCCACCATCCAAAACAACATTAATTTCTCATCCACCCGAAATCAGTACGAACACTCGCGACGCTTCGTTTTCGTCCTACTTAGATGGAGCTGAAGAAAGCTTCGTACTCAAACTCGGAAGCAAATCCACTCCGAACGATCGCGTTTTCCTAGGGAAATCCGAATCGGACGACAAAGAGCTCGATGTCTTTGCCGCCGAGAAATACTTCAACGAGGCGGATAATAGCCCTAAACCCACGAAAAAACTACCACCAACTCATCACCACCCGAAAAAAGATGAATTGGCCCTCGAAATATTAGCGATCAAACCACATCCCGCGAAAACCACAACAACGCCAAGTATCCGATCCGAGTCGAGCTCGAATAGCCGCAGCGCGTTATTACAAACCATTCCGAGAAACCAACAACCTAAGAAAGCAAACAAGAAGAGCTTTTTCGCCAGAATCGGTTGCAATTGTTCGTGCGCGGACAAAAACTCTGTCGACGTGGACGACGATGAAAACAAAACTGACCGTTTTGCTGCGGATTACGATTCCGTAAAATTGAACGAACCGGAGCATGGGAAGATAAAACCCGGGGCCCACTTCACGTTCCCGGTTTTCAACCCTAAGCCCGGAGAGCAGGCGGAAAAAATAAAAACCGGCCGAGTCGAAGAAAAAGACGTTATTATTGCAAAGAGGTCGAAATCATTACAAGTGTTCGGCGGGCCGGGAAACGGGAAAATGTGTTCGGGCCTGGAGAAAAAGCTGGCGATGATGACGTGGGACGCGATTATCGCCCCCGAGGAGATCAAAACCATCCCTTCGATTTCCAGCGAAATGCTCGGCGGCGACGACGATAGTGACGGCAGCGATGCCAGCTCGGATTTATTCGAAATCGAGAGCCTCTCGAGAGGCGGGGCCCACACCAACCCTTTCCAGGCAGCGTCGGACGGCTGCAAATCCCCGACGGCGACGACGTGTTACGCGCCGAGCGAAGCGAGCGTGGAGTGGAGCGTGGTGACGGCCAGCGCGGCGGATTTCGAGGAAATAATCGGGTCGAACCCGATTCCGTGCCCGAAGAAGATCGGGGCGTCGAAGGAGATGCCGAGATTGAGGACGGGGATATTGTCGGGTTGTATGAGCCAGAAAGCAATTAAGATTGGCGGTGATGGGAATGGATTTGGCGGCGGTAGAAGGAATCTCAGAACGGAATCTTTTACGACGAGGTTTCGCGACGAGAATAAGTTGGACGCCAGAGACAGACACCGATCCTCGTTCGATGCGCGGGTTTTGTGTCGCCAGCGATCGGATCTCCTGTATGCTTAACTCAATTTATATATATATTTATTTATTTAAATGATATTTATTTATTTATGTCTTACCACAATGCGGGCCTCGAGAGGGTACCAGTAAGGTAATTTGTGAATTTGAAATTATTCCCTTTTTTTTTTTCGAGTTATTTGAGTTATGTATAAATTGGTCTAATTATTCTCATGCAAAGAAATGAAACAAATTATGTACTTGTGTATCTATTTCAATATCATGTGATTGGGTGAAGATTATTATTAAGTGATTAATTATAACTGTGGGCAGTTGTGAATTGTTTCAATGTGTTATCTCTTGAGATTTGTAATTTTTTGTACACTTCATTTTGAACTAAGTTTTTTTTCAATTTGAGATAATGAGCTCTAAATAAATACTAATATTTAATAATATATATATACATATATTTCAGTATTCACTAGTAATATTAATTACAATAATAAGACTTTTATTATATTTATGCTTTAATTTTATGCATTATAATATATATATATTTATATATATATATATATTATAAGATGTAAAATAAAAAATAAAAAAAAATTGAGTTCCGGCACGTTGTTTAATTTTAGTTTATTTATTAGAGGATATTCAGGGTGCTGCTATTTTTTATATAATGTATAATATTTATAAGCAATATAATAAATATATAGTTATATATAATTATAAAATATTATCTAAAATTGAAATAATGAAAATAAAATGACACAATATTTATTTTCAATAAATAGAATTGGAATAAAAATAATAGTTATGTAGAATACTAATGAAAAAGTAGAATTAAAAAAGGTTTGCGAAGAATAACTCATTTCAACTCATATATATGACTTCTTGAAAAATATTATTTCATATTGAGTTGAAAATGGTGAAAGTTTAGGAGATAACACCTTTAATTTTACACCTAAATGTTAAAAAAAAAAAATTGGGTGTATTTTTTTGATTTATTTACTTCAATTTCGGTGTTAAGGCATGCTTAATTTTCCCTTATATTTTTTCTAAAATGTTACACCTAAATGTTGAAATATATATATTTTTGATTTATTTAATTCAATTTCGGTGTTAAGGCATGCTTAATTTCCTTATATTTTTTCTAAATGTTACACACACACATATATATATATATGGTGCGCTCCATTCTCCTCACCACTGCATTTACAATCATAGATCTCTTAATTTAAAAAATCTAAAATTCATCAAATGGTTGTAACTACACCAAACTAAGTTGGGAATGGTGCGCACCGGTCCCTTATATATATATATATATATACTAATTCTTAATTTTTTTAATTACGTTGTTTAAGATATATTTCACCCTTTATATCTATTTTATTCATATCTCATCCTCATAAATCTTTTATTTTAATTTATTTATAATTTTTTCATTCTTAATTACTGTATCAATGTAAAATCTTTTATTTTAATTTATTTATAATTTTTTCATTCTTAATTACTGTATCAGAAACTCGCGTAGACGTGAGAGAGATACCATATTAATTTTCTTGTCTAAAATCAGAGCCAAATTGGGGAAGTGTTTATATAGGATTCATTCTGTTAGATCTAATAAAAAAGGATGTTACAAACTTTTTGGAAAGAAATTGTTGATTTTTGCTCCTGAACATAAATTTAGAAGCTACAGTACTACTCTTGTAACCACTGCATGTTAGAGATGGAGGCCTAGAAGTCAGGATTAATTACGAAAATTACCCTTCTTAATATTTAGCCTAATTAAAAAAGAGAGAATAAAAAGATAAATATCCATTGATATTTTCTTTTATTTTATCAGATAAACACAAATATTAAGTTGGTGTTTATAATATTTTAAGAGAGTATTTGTAAATTAATAAATAACTGGAGATCGTAATTAGACTAAATCTCGTAGGTGGCTTGTGTGGAGTCGAGTGAGTTTTCGAAGTCAAATGATTGCATCACTTGGTCAAGTTATCGAACGATTATTGTCTAATTTATCTGATTTGCAAGCTTTGTCAAGTTTATAATACACACTCAAATCATAAGTGTATGTGTTTGCGTCAAGCAGGGGCAGAGCCACCCGTTGTTCACATTGGGATCAAACCCAAGGTTAAAAAAATAAAAAAAATTATTAGCCATAAAAAAAAGGTATACCTGTATTTGATTTATATAGTATAGACCTACGTAGTAAATTTTAATAATAATTTATTTATGATCTACTCCAGATATGTTGAACCACTAGGCTCTTTTTGAATGATTTTTAAAATATTAGTGTGAAATTAAAGAATTACAGACTTACGTTAAGTTCGAGAACTTGCAGCGTTAAGCCCAAAAGTTTGCAAACTACAGCATCAGGATTTAAAAAAAATTGCAATATTGAGCCAAGCGTTTGCTCCAAAAGTCGTTGTTTTATGAGGGAATGTTTTTTTTTTTAATTTTAGTTTTCAGGGTGCCAGCTGTTCTAATGAATGGCAAAACAGAGTGTGTAAGGTAATTGGAATTAGTCCCACAACATAACCATCATAGTAATGTCATGGCCCCTGCCTATATGGGTACAGCCCCCACCAGACCAGGAGGCATGGCTTTCAGGCCACCTCTTATCTAGCTACTTGCTCTTTCAATTCTAATTTTATACCATTTATATATTCATTTCTAGCATGACATCATATATATACATGTATGGATAGAGCCCCAGCCATAATTTATATTTAAGGCTGGCTAAGTTAATTAAGGAGAGGGTAATTGTCAAGTAATTATCAAATATTCACTTAAAAATATAAAATAAATGAACAAATATTAATACTAAACACTTACATAATAGTAGTATATCAGAATTATATAGAGATTTGAACTACACAATTTTTTTTTTAATGTAGTCATACGTGACACAAAATGCCTCCTCATATAATTTAATTTTAAATATTTGGATCCGACTATGTGTTTGGATGGAGAGTGATGGAAAAAAAAAAACAGGATTATGCAAGTTTTTCTTTTTTGTATTTTTAGCAAATATGCAAGAATGTCAAATGTGCAGTGAAATGAAGAAGCTTAAATCTTAATCAAGGTGTAATTACGGACCCAAATTAATTCAATTTGAATCAAAGATATTGGGATTATAGGTATAGGCCTATCTATAGCCCATCACCGAGATATTGTGAAAAAAAATGATTTTCAAATGTAGGATTGATCAATAATCAATATGTATAAATGAAATTGGAAGAATTATAGAGTGAATAGTGTATTCCTGATATGATATAGTTGGTGCGATGTTTTTATTTATAATTATGATAATTTGATGATTGAAAAAGTGGGAATGCATGAATGTGATGTCTTCTAAATGTTCTCACAATCATCCTAATGATGAGACGAAAAATAAATTAAAAAACAAAAAAAGGAAAATTTTATGGGTAAGAAAAAGCAAAAACATGTCCAATTTATTGAAATTGATTAGTTATATTCCGATTCAATTTATGGATAATCAATTCCAAAAATCAAATTATACTACAAAAGTTTTGGAGTCTTAAATTTCATGTAATCAAGCAGACACATACTATTCAGACCAAACCAACTTTACTCACATTAAATTCTGGATTGAGAGCAATATATAATGTCAGGATATATTTATTTATGTATAGATATCACTCACCATGACTGCAGAAATTCAACTATACACAAAAAGAAGACAGTTGAGAGTTGATAAAGGCAGGAAAAACCAGATGGGTGTCTAGTAATGATACCGACACATTGTTAGCTAAAGCCTATTAATGCAAGAAATGAATACAAATTTCTAAAACCAAATTAGGTCCGAATATAAGTTTTATCGAATGTGACAACTTGCTAAGTCCGGCCAATCTATTATCAATAATTATTTAGGAAACATTATCTCATAATTAAGCAAAATTAGTCGCCTTTACATATCATTGTATCGAGAAAATCCTAGCATAAGATACAGAACTTGCATTATTAGGGTTAGTTTAATTATTCGTCCTGATTTCTCAATTATAACCTGACATGTTTATTATTCTTGTTTTTTGTCTCGACCCAAAATGACTAGTACACTTTAAAATTCTAAATAACTCATCTATCTATATGGGTTATATG
The DNA here is from genome assembly GCA_014905375.1 of Phtheirospermum japonicum. Taxonomy (NCBI): domain Eukaryota; kingdom Viridiplantae; phylum Streptophyta; class Magnoliopsida; order Lamiales; family Orobanchaceae; genus Phtheirospermum; species Phtheirospermum japonicum. The sequence goes on along the minus strand of BMAC01000121.1, from coordinate 1,690,138 downwards.
TTGTATTGGGCTAATTTTAATCCGAAAATTATACATATGTGATGATTTCTTAAAATTCAACAAAATATTTATCAATTAATTTTCAAAATTAGGAGGGATGGGCAACTCGATAGAATTTATACTAGGTACCCCATTTAGGATTCTAAACTACCAACAACCTCACAGTGCAAGGAATAAAATATACAGATCTCAGTGGAAATAAATTTAGTAACAGATCGAAGTGCATGATTATTTCATCGAGGTCCACCAAGACGACTCACAAAATATTCCTATCATTTTCATTTAGCCAAACATGTCTTGGTCATTGAAAAAAGGGAAAAAGGAAAAAATAAAGATCAATGAAAAGGAAAAGGTCGATTTAAACTGGTCCAGTGGGTTTGATTGAGAATCTGAACCAACATCTTAACGCAGTTATGGACTAAAGGATAATGAGACTGACAAATCTTGAATAAATTAACCAGTTGCTAGCTAGGTTGAAAGAAACTAAATTTAATATCAGAAAACACAATATACCAACCCGGATAAGGTGACAACTCGTTGTAAACAACTTTTTCAGGTTGCATTTTGATTTAACACTTTTGGATTTAAGAATGCTTGGTTAATTACAAAAGGTGTTCTTAATTATAAAAGGGAGAAAAACAGTTATCTTTCAGAATTACAAATACCACTTTGTTTTTTATCTACAAATTAGAATAGAGGATATACAAACCTAATTAGGGTGGTTAATAGTAACACTTTAAGCGGGTTATTTGTAATTTTAAAAAATAACAAGAGATTTTTGCAATTAAGGTAAGTCTCTAAATTTTAAACGAAAAAAAAAATCAATAATAAAGAATTTGACCCATAATATTCCAAAATAACCTTAATAATACAAGTAAAATATATTGCAGTCAATTAATTAATGCCTCAAAAACAAGCTCCCACTTTCATTCTCTCTTAAAAACACTTCTATCGAAGAAGAAGAAGAAGAGCAGAATTATACAACAAATACAACACACACAACAACAAAAAGATAATGTCTAAGTATATACAAAATCATCGATCCACTCGAACGCCAAATTTAATTCAAATAAAACCAAAAAAAAAAACCTATAGTGATCGATTAAAATCAATCCTCGTCAATTCTCCTTGCACTCTTTCGATGGCCGGGCCTCGAGCCCGCCTTCGCATCTCTTCTCGACTTTATACGGCATATACGTCCCAAGAATCCTATCCCACATCACGAAAAACGGCTGCGAAAAGTTATACTTATTCCCATACAGCTGGTGATGTATATCGTGATACGCCGAGTTGTTCTTAAAGAAGGTCTGGAAAAGGTTACCGGGCAGCCAAAGCCCGCAGTGGTCGTCGACTGTCTTGAGGGTCGCAAACGAGAAGAAGAAAATGGAAGCCCGAGGGGACATTCCGGAAACGAGGAAGGAGAGGGCCCCACCGACCGTGTCGAGGAGGACGCCTTCTAGAGGGTGGTTGTACAAGGCTCCGAAGGCGTAGGGGACGATGAGACGGTGGTGTTGGGAGTGGATGTGCTTGTAGAGGAACTTGTTGTGGTGCATGTAGCGGTGCATGAAATACTGCCAGGTGTCCAGGACCGTCATGGCGACGAGGAATTGGCGGGCGAGGACGACGATGGAAGGTTCCGGAAGTTGTGGGGACTCGGCGTCGTTTGCGGTGACCTACAAGGCATGTGAGTATTGATATGAGGCATAGTCGGGTATTATTATCGTGTTAAAGCCTATAGAAGTGAAATGCGCTGAAATTAAGGGATAATTACAAAACTTACCCCTGAGGTTTGGGGTAATTACAAAAAACCTAGAGAAGTTTCAGAATTACAAGAAAAAAAATGTAATCAAAAGTCAAGTTTTTTTTTTGGTAATTTTAAAACTTCTGTGGGGTTTTTTTTTTTTTTTTGGTTTTTTCTTTTAAATACCCTAAACCGTGGGGGTGGTTTCTGTAATTATCCAAGAAATTAATATGGAAACATTCAAGAATGTAAACGGTGTGCATAACTAGCATCCCAAATGACTCACAACTAAGATTTAAGTCCATATAACTTGAAATTCATTTCAAACTTCGAAAATCCCTTCGATCACACACCAGACAAGTAAATCCAATATCATAATAAACCCAATTCTATTTATTTCCCGACACCAACATGGCAACACGTAATAATGTTATTATCTTTAAAAGATGCAGCAGCAAAGTCATGTAAAGACGTAAAGACGACATGTCAGCACATTACCGAAAATTCATGCACGGTTTCAGGGATTTTATTAACTTGAGTAAATCAACGAAATTACCATTGTTTTAAAGAATAGCAAGTTACTTAGCAGCTTCCCGTTTTAATTTGCTATAAAGAAATAGATTACACGAATATTCAGGGAATATTTGGAAATGTCGAGCCAAAACTTGATCAGAGAATAATGACATGTTACTATTTTCGTTCACACGCAGACAATAATAATTACAAATGATATGAGATAACAGATATGAGCATATTTTCAAGTTCAAAGCACTGTCCGACAAACCGACAATTACATTTGTCCAAATCTTGGAACAGATCGACTCAAAGCTAAAACTGAACACAGAACTGCAAAGGCGACTGGGTCCCCCAATTATTTCACACTCAGATCATATATATATATATATATATATATATATATATATATATCAATGTTTACCGATAATTACCTGAAATTATAATACTTAACACCAAGATTTAGCTCACAATCACACTCAGATATAGCTCATCATTTACTTGTAATAATTAATGGCGTTAACATATTTATAGTTATTTTTCCACAATAATTACCACATTTAAATATGTAGAATTCATGAATGCCGCCGTTAAATAAAATCATGTAAAATCGATCTTCGGCTCCCAAAACACATACACACACACACACATATACAGAGAACCAACACTCTATCCAAACACACTACAAACACATAGTTAAATAAAAATCATCTTTCGGGTGAACCATGCCGGGGAATTTTGACAAGCAATTAATATATACCTACAAATTCTCTTCATAAAATTACTTCCATAAATTCCAAGACAAACACCCCACTAATAAAATTATACACACAATTAAATGCAGAAAAATCATAATCGTATGCATACAAGTTAAATATATAAAACTAAGTTCTTAACATCATCCGCAAAATTTCCTTCCATACGCAATGCCCACAATTAAAAATAATAATTAAAAAAAAAAAAAAAACCAGCTTACCGCAAAGAGAATGGTGGCAACAATAGCTTGAACAAGCTGTTGAAGAAGGACCCCAATCACCACATCTTTCTTAGGCACCAAGTTTTTCTCATCTTCATCTTTCTTTGAATGCAACCTAAAATTCTCCATTGATCCTAACATCACATAGATCCCTGAATAAACCCAGTACAAAATTATCGGAGCAAATGTCCCCAGTAATTCATCTGAAATTTGTAATCTACCGATTTTCCATGTTTAATTTCCCTACCAAGAATCTTTTTTTCCCCAAAAAAAATAATAAAATGAGTTGCGATTAAAATTGGAAAGCGAAAAAACCAGCTAGGGTTTGTGTTCTGGGAATTCAAACAACAAACCCTAGTGAAGAAAATGGATTAGATCTGGATTTTTTTTTTCTTTTTTCCTGAGATGTATTGTTATTTTAGCTTTCCTTGAAAAAAGGTGGAAAAAACAGAGTTGTGTTGTTGTTGTCGTGCTGGTTTATGGAAAGAGAGATATTAATGAGTGATTTTAATCGTGGAAAAATGTGAAAATTAACATTTGTATTTTAGGGGTTACGAGTTAGTTCGTGGAAACCGATATTTCAGCACTGACAACAGCTATGACAGACTTGGAGTCCCTGTCTTTTTTTTTTTAAATTAATTATTATTATTAACATACTTAATATTTAGGTATAATAATATTTATAATAAAATTATTATGTACTAGAGACATGAAATAATTATATATTACTACTTTTTTTTTAACTTCTTTAGCAGTTTTTTTTTTTAATTTTCCGGATGTTGGTTTTCTAGAAACAAGTTCTAAAAAAAAACACTTCCACTACATTATCTACGTTTAACAAGTAAAATGTTCCTATATTTGCAAGTCTTCTTGGGCCTTCTAGCTTTCCACTAACATACACAAACAAAAAAAAATAATAATAAACACTAATTTAACAAGCATAATACTATTGCTTGAAAAAAAATCGTACTTCATCAAATCTGGCCATAATAGGAAAATAGAAGGACAATCTGAATAAACCATTCTTTAAAAAAAATTATTATTTAAAATAGAAAATTCTACTTGCGAAAGAATAATTGGGATTTGACTGTCACTATACAACGCGTGATGCCCTTTGATTTGAAACAGGAGAAGACTTTGACTTGTAACCTGTACTGTAGGCCGCAAGATGAATTCCTCGTTTTGCCCTCTCTATCTTCTTTTTTTTTTTTAAATCAAAGAAAATACTTCTAATTTAGATTTAAAATATCAAAGAATATAAATTAGCATCAGACTATAAAATAAAATTTCAAAATAAAATGCTATTCATCACATATACTCTCTAATATTTCAATCCATTACTGCAACACGATGTATATACAAATGACATTATTACTACATGTTACATTATTTCAATTCTTTAAAAAATAAAATGGAATATAGCACATCAAAATTGACTCATTTCTTCTGGAAAGTCATTATTCTAGGTATAGTTTTGAACAAATAACTATACTGGAAACTATGCATGACTATACCATTTCTTGATAGAGTCAAATCCAACCATATTCAAATAATGAAGAAACAAAAATGTATCAGTCAAAATTTTCCTTTTTTTCTTTTACATTTCCATTTTTGGCATCATTCCCACCTCCCATTTGAACCAAGAACCAGTTGAATTTCAATATCTCATAATTTAACCATACTTTCTTCTAATGTCTTCATCTTCATCACGAGGCCTTTGCTGTGGTTTCAGAGACACTCCTCTTCAGAAAATCAAGTGTCCCTTGTTTGAGTTTGCTCCCCTTAGCAAGAGCTACAAAATTATTAAGAATCACATTTGTGAAATCTAGAATGAAATTATTGAGTGAAAATTATTAAAACTATGAGATAAATGGGATTTTATTGTATACCATCTGTTTTGCTGAGTTTATTTGATTTCATAACAGCAATTTTCCATTCATCATGATCATGTTTCTCAGTTTGCTTACGCTTCTTGTAGGCCGAAGGCTGCAAGTATATGTATACACATCGTATCAATTTCAGAATTTAAAAAATAATAACAATAACAATGTAACAAGATTTTTAACATTTCTTGGACATGACACTCAAATTTCAGTTCATACAAATAAAACTCTGATGATTACCTCTTCGTCATCACCAGAAGAACAACTATCATATTCGAGTTTCCTTTTTTCAGGTAATGCATCTAAAAGCTCTGTGCGAGATCAAAGAACAAAAATTAGAGATAAATAATCACTTTATTTCTATTATTTACTAGAACTTCTTAGATATGCAGAACATATAAATGATATGTAATACACCACACTGCACACAAAATAGAAAAAAACCAGCAAGTTTATAATCTACCAATCGATAAATTCTCCCAAACGCAATGAAACAAAAGAACTAAACAAGATAAAACTACAAACATCAAGTAAATAAATGATATTTCATAAAATTACTAGAATAGATATAATATATGGAAAAATTTTATTACCTCGGTTTCCTTTAATTTTTTTAGGATCCTTTTTTTCCTTTGATATCCCCAAGACATCAAAGCATAGGTCCATCATTGAAGTAGATACCTGAATTTACAGCAATGAATTAGTACTAGTGATATCAAAAGTTAGTTAGAGCTTTTCAAATTCTCAGCCATATAAGTAAATACAATATATATACTTTACATTAGAAAACTCTGATTCTGAGGTGCCCGCAAGCTCAATTATCTTGAATTTGTCTACCTTTAGCTGCAAAATACGTACATAACTAATTGTCAGTGAAATAGCCAAGTGAATGTAAGAGTGATAATAAGCACAAAACCAATATGTGCTCACCTTGTGTCTTTTGGCACAAAGGTAAAACGCTACAGCCGTAAAAACTGGCCTATTGAAATCAGTACTACCCCTACGAGAAATGGGCAATGAAGCAAGAAACCGTTCCTTATACCTAAAAAATAGGCCAATTAGAATTATGAACTCATTATGCACAAGACACACACACACGCAATTCATCATTTGAGTCATATAGCCAAAGGACAATGCAATAAATCAACACTATGAAACACACAGTTATCAAATCAAATTTAAAAATATAACATTCTTAGCTAATTTAGCTGTGACAGGCTCAAAAGGGGATCGAATTATTGGAGTCTTAATAATTCATCAAAAAGAATACAATGGTCCAAGAATTCAACAAGAACTCAATACTTACAAGGAGATGCCTTTGTGTGCAAAAGGGATGAGCCTAACACAACCAAATTGAATAGCCAGTTCTCTTATATCAAGCTTGTTCCTAAATGAATAAACCCAATTTCATTAATAACCAGTTAATTTACAAACATACGTAATCAACATTAGCAAATACACTTACTTGACACCAATGCCATTCTGCATTGAGTTGAATGACCTATTATAAGCCTTCTCAGACACACCACTCATTTTTATCGCTGCTTGTCGATCGAATATAACCTCCATCCTATTCAATAAATTTACCAATATTAAATCACAACAAATTCGAACTCAAATCCCTAAATAATTGACCAAAATTAGGGTGTGTGTGCGTGATCAAATACCTGGAAGCGGCAATTTCCAGGCAAATTACGGCCTTACACGTCTCACCCTGGAGAATCAGATATACAATCATATGTCAACTCAATTGAACTCACATACAGAAAAATCAAAACACAACCCTAAATTGAAATGGGTTGTTTTATTTAATATCAAATTGAGAAAACCTACAACGCCGATAATGGAGGAATCGAATTGGACGTCGGCGAGGCGGCGGAGCTCAGCGGCCTTGCGGATGAGGTGTTTGGATTCGGATAGGCCCAGTTTCTTGGCTATCTCCGACATGTCCATTTTTAAGAGTATTGAATTGAATTGATTTCTTTTGTTTTTCCCTTCTGGGTTTTGTGATGGAGGCGAGATTGGTGAGTAATTTGGGGTTGCTGGAACTTGGAAGCATTATTTGATGAAAGATTAATGGCGGGAATTCGGGTTCATGTGAAAAAATTTTGGATCTTGGCGCGCGGTGAAAAATGGAGGCAATGAGTTTTTGGTTTGGCGCCTATTGTTTACTGTAAATAAAAGCGGGCTCTGGTAAATATGGCAGGCCAGTAACGCCAGTTGGCAATGTCTTGTTTTTTCACCGTGAAATAAGCTAACGAGTAATAATAGGAGAGAGTTGACAAAATTGCCCCGGATTTGCTAGAACGAGCCCATATACATTGTCTGGGCTGGGCTTTATATTTAGAGGCTCGAAAACCATAGGCTTTCTTTGACTCGACTTAAAGCCCATGTTGTTGGGTTGGATTGGATCGAAAAGATGGTGGCTCGACGCAATTTCGGTCGTTGGCTGACTCGGCTTAGAGGGTGTTTGGCATACAATTTTGTTTTTTGTTTTTATTTTTAATAAAAAGAGGTTATAGAAAGTAAAATTAAGTTTTCATTCATTGAAATTATAATTATTGATATTTAAAATCTTGTGATATTTATAATTTTGTAAATAATAATAATTCTTATTTATTATGTAATTAAGATTTTTTTACTTTTTATTATAAATGTCGAATCATGTAAGAAAAATAATCATAATGTATTATTATATTTCATTTAATATTAAATCATGTACGAGAAAATAATAATATTCTTTTATAATATTGTATTTAATCTCCCTCCATCCACAGAAGATAGACGGTAGACAAAAACATGTAGATTAACAAAATAAAAAAATGATCAATTCCATATAGACCGTTAGTGAAATGTTTTTTCCCAAATAGGCTATTGAAATATCAACTTCCCATTTAATCCAAAAATTATACAAGAGTACTAAATTACCCTTTATAAATATTTATTTTGTTCTTCGAAAATTCAGAACTACTCGTGTAAAATTCAGAACTACTTATGTACATTCAGAACTACTCGTGTAAATTCATAACTACTCGTGTAGAATTCAAGACTACTTGTGTAAATTTCAGAACTACTCATGTAAATTCAGAAATACTCGTGTAAATTTCAGAACTACTCATGTAAATTTCAGAACTACTCATCAAAAATTCAGAACTACTCGTGTAAATTCATAACTATTCGTGTAAATTCCAAATCTACTCGAAAAATTTAGAACTACTCGATTAAATTTCAAAACTATAACATGTAATTGATCGATCAAGTTCCAAACTACATAGAAAATAATCATACTACATTGAGAAATTTTATACTACATTAAAGAATTTCATGAGATACACTTTCATCAACTCCAACTTCAACATTAATGGTCTACCTAACCCAAACTACATAGAATGCATTTTCAAATCTAAACTACATATTCCAAACTATTAATTCAAATCCAGAATACATAACACAGAATTGCAAACGACTTAACAATTTGTAATTATAAAACGGTAGAGTAGTTTGTAATTATCCAAACTACTTATCTAAACTAACTCACCAACATATTGCAAACTACCTGTCCAAACTACTTATTCAACATGCAGTTTCTCAATATAGTAGTATGTAATTTCGAAATGACAATTTCAAGCAAAACGACATCGACGAGCACAATGACAAATGCTATTTACACAAGCCGACGATGCCACGGCGCCCGCATTCCACTCGATCCGTGACCGTTTCGCCTTCAAGCGCAACGGCAGCTATAGCCAACCCCTCCACCCCCCCACCCGCCGCCGCATTTTCGAGTTCCTACAAGGCGGCCCCGTCTTCGCACACGACATGTCGATCTCACCACCACCACAAGCACAAAACTAGTTAACACGATTTTAAAGTGTCCAGACTTTAGAATGTCGATTCCATTTTATTTTTTCTAAATAACCATTGTAAGAAACCCCTCGTTTGCAGCCAAATCTTGTTTTTAACTCTGTTGTATAGCCAATACATTGTTAAGATGCAATATGAGTTTAGGGATGAAAATAATAGAAAAAAAGAGTACAAGGAACAAGGTGCTACAATACTGACTTTAGCTAAGAACATGTTACCTTCTTATTCTGATGGATTCTGCCAAACCCGATATCCTCTTCGCTTGAACAACAAGCCGCTTTGTTACATTCAAATCTTCATGTAATTTCAAGAACAAAAACAATAAAAATTAGAGAGAGAGAGAGAAAATTACAACAATGATCTTGAACATTAACACAAAGGCAAAAAAGCACACATACATTAAGTTACCGTAAACATACACATAAACTTACATTCATACAAACTCACAGAGACAAAAACACAAACACATGGCGGACAAAAGGAAAGACTTACTGCAGAGAGGAGAAGGGTTGGGTGAAACGAGTTGGGTTCCCATGAAAAGAGCCGAGGAGGCTGAGAATTTTGTTTCGCCATGGGACAAGTGACGAAGAAAGTTGAGAGGGTGAAATATTTGCAATGGCCATTCTGGAAATTTTGCCTATGTCTTTTGAACAGATGAAAAGGAGCAACTGATAATTTATGCTCATTTTATTTTATTTATCATCTTGTTCCTGAGATTTTTTAGCACTGTTTCGGATGGTTGGATGCCGTATCAGGGGCTCTCAACGGCTGAGATTAATAGTCTATTTCGTGATAATTAAACTGGCCGCCGGCGTCGGCGGGACAACGCCAATCGGGGAGGATCTTGTGGCCGGGGCGGAGATTGGGTTGAGAGGGTCGTTGATTGGTACCCAGCGGGATTGTCAGGGTTAGTATATAAGAGTTCTTAAAAGGTGTAGGGTTAGTTTTGACAATTTAAATGTATTTATTGATTAAATGGAAGTTTTTGGCTTATATGGGAATAAAAAGAGTCATTGGGCTATATGAGAATTGTCTTTTATATTTTAATAGTATATGGGAATTTTCCCATAAAATAATTGTAATTGAAATTGTAATTTTTTGTTATTTTTCCTACTTTGCCCTTAAATTTTTAGTATTCCAATAAATAAATTAAACTAACTAGAGTTGTTTTATTTTTTTTTTGTAGTATTCTAACTTTTAAAAAGTAAATATATCTATCTTTTATGGATGGACAAAAATAAAAAGTATATCTATCTTTTGCGGAGGAGCGAGTATGTAAAAAATTATAATTAAGTATTTAATTTCTAAATTTTAAAATAAATTAGTATTTGATATTCGAAATATCAATCAAATATTATGAACAAACAGACCCAAGAGTATACAAATAAATATATCAACTTCACTTAATTTATTAGCACAGTATACAATTGTTATGAACATGTGAACTTTAACAATTTATTTTCAAAATAAATTTTAACAACTTATCAACTCTTAAAACGTCTTATGAGATATAGGTGCTAATAAGAGCCAAACACATTTTCAATTTGTCTAAATTTTTTTGCTTCTAAATTTAATGCTTCGGGTAAAATTGGTGTTGAGACCTCAGTAGATTTCCTGTTGACTAGTAAAAACTATTT
>BMAC01000121.1:1668733-1679499 GCA_014905375.1 Phtheirospermum japonicum | reverse complement strand
AATGTAAAATCTTTTATTTTAATTTATTTATAATTCTGTCTCTTATACACATCTAGATGTGTATAAGAGACAGGGAGAAGGGTTGGGTGAAACGAGATGGGTTCCCATGAAAGAGCCGAGGAGGCCGAGAATTTCGTTTCGCCATGGACAAGTGACGAAGAAAGTTGAGAGGGTGAAATATTTGCAATGGCCATTCTGGAAATTTTGCCTATGTCTTTTGAACAGATGAAAAGGAGCAACTGATAATTTATGCTCATTTTATTTTATTTATCATCTTGTTCCTGAGATTTTTTAGCACTGTTTCGGATGGTTGGATGCCGTATCAGGGGCTCTCAACGGCTGAGATTAATAGTCTATTTCGTGATAATTAAACTGGCCGCCGGCGTCGGCGGGACAACGCCAATCGGGGAGGATCTTGTGGCCGCGGGCCTGTCTCTTATACACATCTAGATGTGTATAAGAGACAGTCTCGATCTCACCACCACCACAAGCACAAAACTAGTTAACACGATTTTAAAGTGTCCAGACTTTAGAATGTCGATTCCATTTTATTTTTTCTAAATAACCATTGTAAGAAACCCCTCGTTTGCAGCCAAATCTTGTTTTTAACTCTGTTGTATAGCAATACATTGTTAAGATGCAATATGAGTTTAGGGATGAAAATAATAGTAAAAAAAGAGTACAAGGAACAAGGTGCTACAATACTGACTTTAGCTAAGAACATGTTACCTTCTTATTCTGATGGATTCTGCCAAACCCGATATCCTCTTCGCTTGAACAACAAGCCGCTTTGTTACATTCAAATCTTCATGTAATTTCAAGAACAAAAACAATAAAAATTAGAGAGAGAGAGAGAAAATTACAACAATGATCTTGAACATTAACACAAAGGCAAAAAAGCACACATACATTAAGTTACCGTAAACATACACATAAACTTACATTCATACAAACTCACAGAGACAAAAACACAAACACATGGCGGACAAAAGGAAAGACTTACTGCAGAGAGGAGAAGGGTTGGGTGAAACGAGTTGGGTTCCCATGAAAAGAGCCGAGGAGGCTGAGAATTTTGTTTCGCCATGGGACAAGTGACGAAGAAAGTTGAGAGGGTGAAATATTTGCAATGGCCATTCTGGAAATTTTGCCTATGTCTTTTGAACAGATGAAAAGGAGCAACTGATAATTTATGCTCATTTTATTTTATTTATCATCTTGTTCCTGAGATTTTTTAGCACTGTTTCGGATGGTTGGATGCCGTATCAGGGGCTCTCAACGGCTGAGATTAATAGTCTATTTCGTGATAATTAAACTGGCCGCCGGCGTCGGCGGACAACGCCAATCGGGGAGGATCTTGTGGCCGGGGCGGAGATTGGGTTGAGAGGGTCGTTGATTGGTACCCAGCGGGATTGTCAGGGTTAGTATATAAGAGTTCTTAAAAGGTGTAGGGTTAGTTTTGACAATTTAAATGTATTTATTGATTAAATGGGAAGTTTTTGGCTTATATGGGAATAAAAAGAGTCATTGGGCTATATGAGAATTGTCTTTTATATTTTAATAGTATATGGGAATTTTCCCATAAAATAATTGTAATTGAAATTGTAATTTTTTGTTATTTTTCCTACTTTGCCCTTAAATTTTTAGTATTCCAATAAATAAATTAAACTAACTAGAGTTGTTTTATTTTTTTTTTTGTAGTATTCTAACTTTTAAAAAGTAAATATATCTATCTTTTATGGATGGACAAAAATAAAAAGTATATCTATCTTTTGCGGAGGGAGCGAGTATGTAAAAAATTAATAATTAAGTATTTAATTTCTAAATTTTAAAATAAATTAGTATTTGATATTCGAAATATCAATCAAATATTATGAACAAACAGACCCAAGAGTATACAAATAAATATATCAACTTCACTTAATTTATTAGCACAGTATACAATTGTTATGAACATGTGAACTTTAACAATTTATTTTCAAAATAAATTTTAACAACTTATCAACTCTTAAAACGTCTTATGAGATATAGGTGCTAATAAGAGCCAAACACATTTTCAATTTGTCTAAATTTTTTTGCTTCTAAATTTAATGCTTCGGGTAAAATTGGTGTTGAGACCTCAGTAGATTTCCTGTTGACTAGTAAAAACTATTTTGATTTGTTTTTTGGAAAATAAAATATGTTAAGTGAGACTGTCACATACAATTTTGTGAAAGCTTAAATCGGACAAAACGACAATCTGTACAAATGAAATTTCATGTTGCACAGTCCAATTTCACACCTTCCATTTCATTGAATGAATGTTGTGCAAGACCCATATCATATCATGAGGCATTAAGGCTGATTGGAAAAATCCAAAAAAATTGATTGGTTATGCATCTTATTTTTGGTGGTCATTTCATTGAAACTTCGAAGTTAAGGTGAGAAAGTTTCTCATGGAATAAGATTCTAGATTAGCATAATCTTTATCACCATTTTGCTCTTCATTTGCTTTATAATTTAGAGTTATAAACAAAGCATGACCGAGCAAAAGCTTGGTCGATCTCGTTTATATTCGATTAAGACCGTTAGTTAATAATTGAGTCGAACTTGAATAAAAAATTAAGCTCGACTGTTGACTGGTCGAAAACATACTCAAACAAACTGCTCACCCATCAGAATCTTGATCAAGCAATCAGACGTTGTTCATGTGAATTAGGGAAATGAAACATCTATTCAATTTGTTTAAATCTGGAATATCGCATTTAAACAAGGGTACAAATGTAATAACAAATCATCTGGGATAGTAGCTGTTAATCACCTGATATTCGCATCAAACTCAGCAAAAACTACAGATGTTCCAACTTTAGCTCTGTTCAAAACTGTCCTCCTCAGCAAACTAACCAACAAAACAAACACTAGCAAACAAGCAACTCCACCACCCCAATAAGCCACGACAATCTTTTTTCTGCCCCAATAATTTTCATTTTCATTTTCACCCTCCCAAACACTAAAATTACCCATCTCCCCAACTCCGGCATAACTCACCACTCCTCCATCGTAAAATTTACTCACGTCGAAACGAACGAGGCACGGCCCGTAAACCACGAAACCTCCATTTTTACCACTGCAGTAAAACTCAAGCTTATCAATTGCTCTCTCCACACAAGAATCACATTCTCGTGGTGAAAGTGATCTCACACATTCCACGAGCCCGTATATTTTACTTACACTGCGGTTACTATTTTCGTACACGATCTCTCCGTGTGAGAATCCACGATGAGTGGCGATGTTAACGTCTGCTCTGAGTTTCAGAAGCAGCGTCCCGAGTGCGGGCAAGAATCGGTCCGGGTCTTGATTACTGGCCCGGCTCGAACAAGAATGGTTGGAGATATTCGTGTATGCATTGTTGAAAAAACTCGTCGGGAGGATTTGTACGTAGCAACCATCGAACCAAGCCGAGACCGAGTTGGAGTTCTGACATAGGCTTGAGATTGCGCAGCGGGCTGTTTTAGCACAGAGGGTGCAATATTTCGGGCCGAGACCGGGCCGGCATTGCATGAGGCCCGTATACCGTTCCTGCCCGAAAGTGGTGTTTAAGGTTATCAACTGGGATTTTGGAGCCTCTGATGTGAGATTATCAACAAGAGTTTTCATGAAATCAATCTTACGATGAGGATTTGTTTGGTTAGAAGATGATGGGGTGCATTTTAGAGAGAGAAGATGAGGGGGTGAAGTTAAATTTATGGAGAGAGAAAACATGGAGAGGATGAAGAATGAGGAAAGGAAAAGGGTCATTGTGAAAAATTTTAATTTGAATTTAGTCAATTATGTCATGATTTTATATACACACTCCTTGGCATGAGATTGTAGGTGCTGAAATAAATGAGCAGCGGTAAAGTTATAAATTTACACAATCCTTGGTGAGATTTCAATTTATTTCCAACATTTTGCATTATGTATTTCCACAATGTGATATCTGAAAGTGAAAGGCTACTACTTTTGTCAATTGAAATAACCTTTTCAATGTGAAATATGCAAAGTCGAAATAAGATTATCTATTTGTGTTGCCTTAGATTAACAATAATAACAATACTTGAAAGGGGTTCGTTCAGAGCTCGTGATAGTCTTGGTAGTATGTAAGATGTGTCCTTTATTTTCGGCACACCCTTTTGGTTTTTGTCCACATTTGGAAGTCTAGAAAAGATGAATGAAGACCACTTGAAAAAACATACTGGTGAAACATTTACACTATTCTTGGCAGTATTTCCAGCTAGCAACGGAGTTTTACGCCTCTTGGGGGTGGCACATTAGTTGCATCCATTCGAAATTAACGAAAAAATATTAAGTACAAAAACTATGCTTAAGATTTTAGTATAATTATTTGTGTGTGTGTATTTTTCAAAACTACAGATATATATCCTAAAAATGTTACACATACCACACTGAGGTTCGTATTCACCAACAAAATGTCAAAGTGATATTTGTAATTTTTGATTAAACCTCATGGGTAATTTTTTGTTGTTATCCAACGAAAACCCAAATTTCATTTTCGTCATTCCCCAAGTTGTGTATACTTGCTTGAATCCCATTGAGTGATTAAGAAGTTATCTCAAGTTCAAATTTGCATCTCCGAACCACTAAGTCCGAGTCTATTGCACAGACTTGTCTAGTAATCTACTACACATGCTATTTGCATCAACCCCAGAATTTTGACAGTGCACTGTCAAAAGGGTAATTGCGGGGTGGGGTCCATCACTATACACATACACGGGTGCGTGCACTTAATCTACTTCAACCATTTTCTATTTCCTCACTCACAAAAAATAAGAATGACGTTCAATACGATGGACAACAACGCGATTGTATATAGCAATAAAAGTTCAATCGAAAATAAATTTATCTTGCAGACACAAAAGAGAAAATGTCTAGAATCGTGTCCATCAGTTACACTCCCACGAAAAAAGAAAAAACCCAAAAAAAACACTAACCTGAAAAGGAAAACAACCAACGACAACAAAATCCCTTTCTCACGCAAGATAACGATACAACCGTCTATCAGCATTATCCCTCTCCAAGAAATCCCGCTCGATAAGTGACTCGATCCTTTTCTTAATCTCCCCAGGGTTCGCCAAGAACCTTGACTGCAACTGCTTCGTCACCTCCGCAATAATATTATTATGATCCAACACCCTCCTCGATTTCATAATCCTAACAATCGCCGCCTCGATCTGCGGTTTCCTATCCTCCTCCACCCTCTGTCTCGTCTCCTGCTTCTCGGGCTCAGACTCCTTCTGCGCAACCACCGTCCCTATCTTCACCTTCCGAAGCTTGCTCGTAAACCCGTCATTAACCGAAAACACGTCCCCCTCCCCAATGTCCTTGCTCATTGGTTCCTTACGAAGGACGTTTTTACCCTTCACACAAGCCAACGACTGCAGGCACCGTTTCAGATCAGACGACGGGATTTCGGTCGACTGCTCAATCTCGCCGTACGAGAGACGGTCGGTGTTGTTGAATAGCATTAGTACGCACATCTGATAAGTCGAGACGTTCAATTCGTATTTCTGCCCGTTTCCGAACGTCGCCCTGAGATCGGCCGTGCCCATATTCGTCTGCCACGATAATCTCCGACCTGTGTGGGTCCCAAGGTAGTACGATCGAAATTTGTCACACAGGGACGACAATTCGGATGGGAGGTTGCATGTTTGGCTCGACTGGGTGGGCCAGGACCCGGTTGTCAAAACCTGGACGACTAACGTCGGGCAATTCGCCAGCTCAGCACCGTAAGCCGCGTAAAACCCTTGCATCGTGTCCTGAGACGTTTTCATGTCCGTAAACATACCTTCTAATTTCGACGTGAACTGATATCCGCACTCGGTCTTCAGTTTCACAATCAGACTTCGCTCGGCGTCGTCTGACACCGTCTTTCCCGACAAGAGCCGTTTCGCCAGATGCTGCTTGTAATATTTCTCAAAAACGTCTTTCTCCTGGAGGTAACGGAATAAAATCATAACCTTATCGAGAATAACCTCAATATCCTCCTCCTTCACTCCCTTCAGCCCCTTGCGCAGCTTATCATCGACGAACAACGAGACGTACTCGGGCGAACGGGGGTTCAGATTAATAAAATACTCGAAAGACGAGCTCAGCGCGTTCTGGAACGTCTTGTCGTTGCTAAACGCGAAATTTATGATCTTATCGTACTTATCCCTTTTCACGAGGAGCGTGTCGACGAACTCGACAGGGTTCTTCGATTTCTCGGGATCGGTCACAAGCTGTTTGCCCGTTTCTCGAATGTGAGACGTCATCACGTCTCGTATAGTCACGAGACCGTTAGGCACCCGACGGAACAAATTGTACATCCTTCCCAAATCCTCGATTTTATCGTCGAGAAGCATCTTTACCATCCCCGAATTCTCCATGTGAACGAGTCTAAGCATGTGATTGGCTATCATCTCTTTCTCGACGACGTTAGTGATTTTGGTTTCGCTCTTTGTGTCTAAATAATGCGAAACCCTCTCGATTTCTTCGTTCAGGCGCCTTTCGGCTTTTTTAAGGTAATCACCACAATCACTGCACTCGATAAATTCTTGAGACTCTGCTCGGTAAAAATCAGCTGAAACATCGAGAAARGGTTTCTCGAAATCTTCTTGGTAAACATCCGAWCCCAAATCCATTAACATTTTGATAATGTTCCTCATAAGGCCTCTGTTTATCACTTCGCCGGATCGTTCACTGAGTATCAGGTCGAGAATCGTGTACAGAAGGCGAGGCTGGATTTTACTGGAGTGAATTACGTTGTCCCTCCAGAGATTTAGGCCGAGCTCGTGAACAGGGGTTTTGTGGTGGCTGGTGATGAAAGTTCGATCCATGTACATTAGGATGTCACGGATCATTTGAAGTGCTTTGTTATGCTCGTTCCATTTTGTATTGAGCTCATCCAGGAATAACGGGCCTTGTGCAGCCTCGATAGATTTGGACATCGTCTGAAGGTGGAGTGTCATTGTTGAGACAAGTCCTGAATATAGCTTCTCCCCGAATTTGTGCAGTACCATATTGTAAGCATTTCTGGATGCCAAAAGATTAAAAAACAAAACAAAAAAGAGAGATCAAAACATACTTTAGATGAAAAGATGGCTAAGCTAGATAAATCATATCCATTCAACAAGAATGACATTATTATAATAATTTTTTATTTTTTTTTGAGAAGACTCTCGGAATGGCAAAATAAGAAAGAGACAATTAATTCGTTTCTACTTAATTTTCTTGAGAAACCTAAAATACATAATTGCCTTTTCTTATGCACTCACTTTGCATTTTTCTTATTTTCACATTACCCTGAGTCTTCAGAGGTAGTTTCCTGCCTAAAGCTGAATCATAAAAAACTGAAGACACCTAATCTTGACATAAATCGTTATGTTTCAAATCCACTATAAACGGGACACGTTTGTAGGTTGAAAATGCCGAAAAGTTGTCAGGATACAAGCAGGTAAGATATATTAACCAGTGTTCTTGAAAAAAGGAAAAGAAAAACACTATTTCCCACAGTGCACAAATCACTCCAAGCATGTGCAGCAGTGGTATTTTAGTTATAGCATGAATCAAAATCTGCAATAGCAATCAATTCATGCCACTACAAGGTGAAAAAGTAATTACCGTTCATATCAAAAATTGTACTCAATTGAGTTCAAGCTGGCATAGTAACAAATCTCGAAACATAAAACTACATGTCAGTAAAAAATCTCCAAAGTCATCAAACTACCGGAGTATTTTCCACTATCAATGTAAGCATAAGCAATTTATTCATAGTAACCAAAAGAAAACAAAAGGAAAGCACTCAACACAAAAAACATTCATGTCGTATATCCAATCAGTCAGAGGCAGGTAACAATCTTTCCAAATTAAAAAATGGTGTCATTAAGCACGCTAGAAGAAAATATAAGAATCCCATGGATTATGTGCTATTCAAATTCCTGAAACTCATAGCATATGACACTTTATCAGCAGCAAAGGGGACAAAGAGGTATCAAATCTCTACAGCAGGAGCTCTTTTTAGCACCTCCTTATTGGAAAGCAAAATCCACTTCAAAGACTTATTATTAATACCTAATATCTTCAAAATAATACCAAAACACAAAATACATACCAAATGGAAAGTGCAGATAAAACTATAGCTTAAAATCAACACAGCTAGAAACAGCAAGCAACAAACCTCTCCCGATTGAACAACTCTGTAAATCTAATTCCAACTTATAACTTCCGACAACTAACAGCACAATATTGGCAGTAAATAAGCTTCAATAAATCGGGCTAAGACAAAAGGCGCAAAACCTGTATAATTCTTCAAAGCTGAGTCCGCTAGCATTGTGATTATAAATCTCATGAATTGCGTGCTCCAGAATCTTCCAAGTCTTGTCTGCATACTTGGGATCCACCACCACTTTGTGTTTAAACGCTTCAATCTGAAAATTCTTCTTCTTCTGCCCACTCATCCTTTCAAAAATCGAAAAAAAATAAATAAACCCGAAAATTGATCCTCCAAACACCGAATTGATAAAGGAATCTACGGGACCGAGGGTTTTTAGGGGCGCCTTTTCAATTGATTGACGAAGATAGTGGGTTTAGGGCTCGAAATTTCGATTGAAGGTTAAGCTAATCCACAAAA
The DNA here is from genome assembly GCA_014905375.1 of Phtheirospermum japonicum. Taxonomy (NCBI): domain Eukaryota; kingdom Viridiplantae; phylum Streptophyta; class Magnoliopsida; order Lamiales; family Orobanchaceae; genus Phtheirospermum; species Phtheirospermum japonicum. The sequence goes on along the minus strand of BMAC01000121.1, from coordinate 1,670,855 downwards.
ATAGGATGTTCCCGAAAATGATAGAGAAATTGAGATGATTGCTCGAAGGAATAGAGGTATAGTTTTTTTGTTTATTTATTATTTTTTTTTCGATTTTTTATTTTATTTTATTTGCTAATAATGGTGATTTTGAGGGAAGTTTGCAAAGGCTTTTTTGCTGTTAAACTGATGGTTTTAGGGTATGTTTGGGTGGGGAGGGAATGAATTATTAGAGGGAAGTTTGTTTCCTCTTCAATATAATTTAGATTTCAATTGGAAAATAATTATTTGAAGAAGAAAAAGAAATCGTAACTTACAAGAGGATTCTTTTGTTTTTAGATAATTTTGCATTTGGATTTTAATTTTATAGCTTTGAGAGTTTTGTAATTTACGGAATTTCTACAATTATTTGTGGACATGATTATTGTTTTGTAATCTTCGAAGTTTTAAAAAATATCATTTATTTTCCCATTTTTCATTTCGACCATGATTATGTTGCTTGAGTCATTACATTAAGGTTTAAAACCGGAATGATTATTAATAATAAGATCGAATATCTAAATTTTGAAATCAAATTGCAATAATAATGCTCTTTTTTGTACATTTATTTTCATTTATAATACCATTTCAACAAATCAGAGTGGCGCAGCGGAAGCGTGGTGGGCCCATAACCCACAGGTCCCAGGATCGAAACCTGGCTCTGATACATTTTCCAGCCTTTTATTTTTTTTTTCAGTTTTGTGGCCCAACAAGTCCACGGTTCTGACCCAGCGTAATCTTCAAGCTAATTGCCCCTTTTTCTTTTGGAGTTCTCGCGGCCCAAATATATTAACGGGTCAAAATCTTTGTTAGCGATCCAAACACATCACGAGTCCGGCCCGCGCCCGACCCAGCGTTACCGTCAAGCTAACGCCACATTTTTCTCGACTTATAAATGATCGTGTACACTTCAAATTTCAGTCTCTTCACTTCTTCCAAATTCGTACTGGAAATTTCGAATTTTCAATCGAATAAATATTTCGAAAATTTGCAAACAATTACGACAATGTCTGGAGATTTCTGCACTCAGCGTCCTCTATTCGGCGGCGCCATCGTCTCCAACTTTCCCCTTCGCTTTGAGGTTTGCAATGTGTTTCTGTTTTACCTTTTTTTTTTTATTAAATGAGAAATTTATGCAATTACAATTAATCTTTACTTGGATGCGTAGGATGTAAGCAACATACGCCAAGTTCCCGATCATCAGGTCAGCTTTGATTTTTCTTTTCCCAATTTTGCTAATTCGTTTTTTTTTAAATATATTTTGTGAAGTGCTTTATTTGTTTCGTTGTTGTGTGTTTCTGAAAATATTGTGTTGTTTGCAGGAGGTGTTCGTCGATCCAACGCGCGATGAAAGCTTGATATTTGAGCTGCTGGACTTGAAGGCTGACATGGCGGATCATGGAAGTGCCACCTGGTTTCTTCAAGACCTCGCTAGTGAGCAAGATGCTGAGGGAACTATGGTACAATTAAAATTCTAACTTTTCTATTTAAGATTTTTGCCTTAATTTTTAATGTTGAATTTGGGGCTGCTTGTCGTCTGCTTTTGGTGCTATTTTGGAATCCTGGTAAATTTTCGAAAGTTAATATTCTGAATTATATTTTGAAATTCGATTGATCATTGCAAGGAAAGGCTACAATTCTATATGTTTCAATTTTTGCTTGAAGGTTACAATGTTGCATTAGAAACAATATTTGGGTTTGATTGCTGCTGTAAATCGAGATCATATAATTATGGACACTTATTGATGATAATTTTCTCTGGTTGCCAGTTTGTGTACGTCTTACTTATCCTGTTGCCTGGTTGGTTTACACTTATCTTATTTCGTGCAAAATAATATGAAGTTCAGTTTGTCCGCCTTCGGTTTATTTTTCTGAAGAATAATCATGAGATTTATAATTGATGTTAATATGCCTTTCATTGGATGATTTCATGGTTTCTTTCTCCTTTCACAGAAAAATAAATAAACTGTAATTTTATAGGGGGGGAAAAAAAGAAGGACTTGGATACTTTTTCTGCCTCTTTTCTGTTTCAACTTTGTTGTTTACTATCTATAGGTGATTCATGTAATTTGGAATTTGGCCTTATTGAGTTTGGTGAATGATG
>BMAC01000121.1:1643879-1668708 GCA_014905375.1 Phtheirospermum japonicum | reverse complement strand
TGAATTGCGTGCTCCAGAATCTTCCAAGTCTTGTCTGCATACTTGGGATCCACCACCACTTTGTGTTTAAACGCTTCAATCTGAAAATTCTTCTTCTTCTGCCCACTCATCCTTTCAAAAATCGAAAAAAAATAAATAAACCCGAAAATTGATCCTCCAAACACCGAATTGATAAAGGAATCTACGGGACCGAGGGTTTTTAGGGGCGCCTTTTCAATTGATTGACGAAGATAGTGGGTTTAGGGCTCGAAATTTCGATTGAAGGTTAAGCTAATCCACAAAAATAGGATGTTCCCGAAAATGATAGAGAAATTGAGATGATTGCTCGAAGGAATAGAGGTATAGTTTTTTTGTTTATTTATTATTTTTTTTCGATTTTTTATTTTATTTTATTTGCTAATAATGGTGATTTTGAGGGAAGTTTGCAAAGGCTTTTTTTGCTGTTAAACTGATGGTTTTAGGGTATGTTTGGGTGGGGAGGGAATGAATTATTAGAGGGAAGTTTGTTTCCTCTTCAATATAATTTAGATTTCAATTGGAAAATAATTATTTGAAGAAGAAAAAGAAATCGTAACTTACAAGAGGATTCTTTGTTTTTAGATAATTTTGCATTTGGATTTTAATTTTATAGCTTTGAGAGTTTTGTAATTTACGGAATTTCTACAATTATTTGTGGACATGATTATTGTTTTGTAATCTTCGAAGTTTTAAAAAATATCATTTATTTTCCCATTTTTCATTTCGACCATGATTATGTTGCTTGAGTCATTACATTAAGGTTTAAAACCGGAATGATTATTAATAATAAGATCGAATATCTAAATTTTGAAATCAAATTGGCAATAATAATGCTCTTTTTTGTACATTTATTTTCATTTATAATACCATTTCAACAAATCAGAGTGGCGCAGCGGAAGCGTGGTGGGCCCATAACCCACAGGTCCCAGGATCGAAACCTGGCTCTGATACATTTTCCAGCCTTTTATTTTTTTTTTCAGTTTTGTGGCCCAACAAGTCCACGGTTCTGACCCAGCGTAATCTTCAAGCTAATTGCCCCTTTTTCTTTTGGAGTTCTCGCGGCCCAAATATATTAACGGGTCAAAATCTTTGTTAGCGATCCAAACACATCACGAGTCCGGCCCGCGCCCGACCCAGCGTTACCGTCAAGCTAACGCCACATTTTCTCGACTTATAAATGATCGTGTACACTTCAAATTTCAGTCTCTTCACTTCTTCCAAATTCGTACTGGAAATTTCGAATTTTCAATCGAATAAATATTTCGAAAATTTGCAAACAATTACGACAATGTCTGGAGATTTCTGCACTCAGCGTCCTCTATTCGGCGGCGCCATCGTCTCCAACTTTCCCCTTCGCTTTGAGGTTTGCAATGTGTTTCTGTTTTACCTTTTTTTTTTTTTTTAAATATTAAATGAGAAATTTATGCAGTTACAATTAATGCGTAGGATGTAAGCAACATACGCCAAGTTCCCGATCATCAGGTCAGCTTTGATTTTTCTTTTCCCAATTTTGCTAGTTCGTTTTTTTTAAATATATTTTGTGAAGTGCTTTATTTGTTTCGTTGTTGTGTGTTTCTGAAACTATTGTGTTGTTTGTAGGAGGTGTTCGTCGATCCAACGCGCGATGAAAGCTTGATATTTGAGCTGCTGGACTTGAAAGCTGACGTGGCGGATCATGGAAGTGCCACATGGTTTCTTCAAGACCTCGCTAGTGAGCAAGATGCTGAGGGAACTATGGTACAATTAGAAGTGTAACTTTTCTATTTTAGATTTTTGGCCGTAATTTTTAATGTTGAATTTGGGGCTGCTTCTGCTTTTGGTGCTATTTTGGAATCCTATTAATTTAAGGAGTTGATTTTGTTTGTTTTAGAATCTGTAATTTTTCACCGCGGGGTAAATTTTCGAAAGTTAATATTCTGAATTATATTTTGAAATTCGATTGATCGTTGTGAGGAAAGGCTATAATTCTATATGTTTCAATTTTTGCTTGAAGGTTACAATGTTGCATTAGAAACAATATTTGGGTTTGATTGCTGCTGTAAATCGAGATCATATAATTATGGACACTTATTGATGATAATTTTCTCTGGTTGCCAGTTTGTGTACGTCTTACTTATCCTGTTGCCTGGTTGGTTTACACTTATCTTATTTCGTGCAAAATAATATGAAGTTCAGTTTGTCCGCCTTCGGTTTATTTTTCTGAAGAATAATCATGAGATTTATAATTGATGTTAATATGCCTTTCATTGGATGATTTCATGGTTTCTTTCTCCTTTCACAGAAAAATAAATAAACTGTAATTTTATAGGGGGGGAAAAAAAAGAAGGACTTGGATACTTTTTCTGCCTCTTTTCTGTTTCAACTTTGTTGTTTACTATCTATAGGTGATTCATGTAATTTGGAATTTGGCCTTATTGAGTTTGGTGAATGATAATAATATTAATGTTTTTTCTTTTCTTTTTTTTCTTTTGATGAAATTTCAGGTGCTTGAGCAGTCAGGGGTATTTGAGGCTGATGGGCTACGATTTAGAAACAATCCTGCTATCATAACTACTGCAGTTGGACAAATGGTATGTACGATATTCTCCTCCTCCTCCTCAGTTTTGTTTAGAATCTCTTAAAGTGCCCAAAAAAAGTAGTGAAGTACTTGGTTTACTACCAAGTAAGTGAAATGATGTCAGTGGAACTATTTAATAAGTTTTCTTTTCCTGAGAATTTCAATGGCTATAAGGTTTTGCTATTATAATGTGGTTTAGTCTATATTTTCCCGGATAAGTTAATGATATCAGTAAAAGCACGATGGACGGACTAATTTTAACGGATGAAATGTACGCCATTATGGATATGCATGCTCAAGTGGATGAAGTAAATTATATAATTAATTTATTTTTTTTTACCAGTTTCCAAATATCAGTGCGTTTGATTACCAAATAATTCTTGTATCTGCCTACTTAATTTTGGATACTTTTATAGGCCATATCTAAGGGACGTCAGGGCAGAGATGCACAGAACTTAGTTAAGGTAAACTTACCTTTATTTCTCCTTGTAGTGAGTAGTTTAAGCTTTAAGCTGTTTTCTAGGATCTCAACCGATATTTTTTTTCAGGTCTATTTAGCTAATTTGCGCCTCAAGGGTGTTGCAACAGATGTTCTCGTTACTGCCTATGAGCCTATGTTGATAAAGTAAGTTCCGATGATTAACTTTTTCAGCATTAATATCTCTTTTTCTTGCTTGGACATTTAAGGGCAATATTTTTTTGCGTTTTCTCACTTACCATTTTTATTTCCTTTTTTTTTCTTTGAAGCCCTTTGAGTGAAACTGCAGCCGCGGTTGGGGCTGGTTTAGCAGTACCGGCTGCACAGACTGGACGGTTGCCGATGGCCGAGGTTTTCAAAAGTGCCGTTTCGAGCTTCAAGGTGAACGATTGGAGCCTTTTTGGTGCCGTAGCTTGATTTTGGAGACGACTGTGTATCAGTGGTATCTTTGTTAGCCGGTTTTGATTCCTCATTTTGGACTAGTTTTATTAGTTTCTTCGAGGTGAACGAGTAGTATTAGTATGGTTCTAGAATTTGAAGCACGAAAGTAATTGTCACCACTTATTATGCATTGAACAACTATTTGGCTTTTGACCAATTTATGAAGAATGTTAATTCCAACATGGTCTCTCGTTTTGTGACTCACTAGGATTTCTCTTAATATGCATGACAACAGGCCGGCCCAGCCCGGTCCGGCCTCGTTTCTACTCAAAACAGTGTCGAAAGAATAAGAGACATTTGTAAACTTTATATGATTATTAACAAACAAACTAACTAACTAATATTCAGCTCACTACAATATTTTCCTTTTCTAATACATACTTTATTGTTTTCATACGATAAAAGTCTTGGTGATGACTCGATAGACATTGGTCGTCAATTCACATCAAATTAATTGCCATATTAAGAATAGTTTAACAAGGAGTGGGGCCTTAGTGTGCCTCATGATAGTTTAGCTGTAAGCATCAGACGGAACGAAAAGTCTGAGGCTTGGATACTAATCATACTAATATCCTATGCGGATTTAAAGATTATTCATGACCAATTTCTAGAGGAATGCAAAATTTTATATGAAATTGTATATGTTTGGATCAACGAAAACTTATGACACGATGTTGTTATCCACATCAACTACTAAAGTCTTTGGTTGAATCTTATTATGGATTTGATCTTTTTATTGAAACAAAACAAAGAATATTGACAGATGATAATTTAATAGTGAGTGCATAGTTCAATTCAAAGCTTAAACCTAACAACCGCGAACATTCCGACAAACTGTTGTGCATGATTGACGAATTAGTGATCTCCCAACGAGCAACATACACCTAATCTAGAACCACATGGCCCATCACTTCATCAATTTTATAATTTATTTATTTTTCTTACCAGTTCATCAAATTAAACAAAAGAAAATTTGTAAAAATCAATTTCTGTTTAGAGATTTATGTATTGAAACCTAGGAAATTACCAATCTCAAGATAACATATTTCAAATTAAAATTGATACATACTTCTTTTAATGTGAATTTGATTAATAACTTAAAATATTTACTGAACTAAAATATAAACCAGTAACAATCAGTTGTGCTTATTGAAGAATTCACCATTTAACCTGCCAACAATATATTCAACATTCAAAACCATTAATTGCTAACTACAAATTCATGCAAAATAACCGCAAAAGATAATTAAAAGCAGACAATGGTTGCATGAATGTGCTGGTGATTCTGTTTTTCTTTTTCTTTTCCTTTTTTTTTTTTTTTTTTGTGGAAATTAAAGAGCTTAAATATTGGGTCCCAATTCCAGCGTTTTTCAGCTCCTCCATTGTCTCTTTATAGACTGAATGATAAAGAGCAATGCACGTGGATTCTGAATCAAGAAAAACTGTCCATACACATTAGAAAACGACGGGATTTCGATTTTCTCTTTCAAAATAGTATTGTTACATCTCATTTTCCAGATACATGTATAATAACATAATTTATATTTGAAAACTGATATAGTAGTTTTACGTGGTAGCTAGTCAATTGTAGTATATGAGACGAAGTACTTTTTTTCCAAGAGAGCATCTAGTCCGCAATAAAAGAGCCTGCCCCTCATAAATAATATTATAAAGTACAACTTGAATTCAAAACTTTCATACAGTTTTTGCGCATTGCATATCTGAATTTTTTTTATCTTTTTGATTTTTCAATCACATCTGGCATATGTAGTCACTTAGCCATATTATTATTATTAATTATTATTTTGAAATTTGAAATGGTGATACTTTGATTTAGTAGCTAGTAATCATTCTTGATCACCTTAAATGGATAATATATAATGCAAGCCAAACGTGTTTTCGGTTACTTTGATTTGATATCATGTAACCATTTCAAAAGCATTGGCTTGTGGATAAAGAGATTACATTCATGTTTAAATAAATGGTATACCAATGAGTTACAATAATTCAGAATAATGAGAAACATTACTTTCACACCCTTAGAAAAAGCACAATTTTTGTTTTTTTGATAAAGAGAAATTGTTTGATTTGCCCTAGCCCACCATCCACATAATTCCCACTCATTGTGTTTGTTGCTTAAAGCTTGCACCCTTATCCCCAACTCTCTTTATTTTCTCCATCTCCTGAAAAGATAATAATCCATTTGTTCCCATTTAAAAGGAATTCAAATCTAACATAAGAGAGGGGAAGAAAACTCATAAATCAAAAGATAGTGCGGTAAAAATCGTGTTAAAGGCACAAATTGAAATAGGAGTCAATTGATCTATTACTTGCAAACTTGATTGGTCCAAGTGTACATCTCGTGATTTTAGCGGCAGTAAATATGATTAAACTAGTAACTAATGTAATGAGATAAAAATTGTGATCATTAATGTAAATTCAAATATATTAAACTACTAACTGAACTAACGAGATAAAAATGAACAACACTCTTGTTAGTCCGGACTAACGGATCATCACAAACGAAAGATCATAATCGTTCTAATAATACAGTCAAATGTCAAACTTAAATTCAAAATATATATATATTTAAAAAGCAAGAAAAAAGAAAAAAGAGAGTCGCACAAGAAGTGAATAAAAGCAAGAAGTGAAGTTAGAGTATAGAGTAGCGCCCCCACCAAAGATATAATTTTTGCCTGTTTGGCTATATGATAAAAAAAACATGAACGGCGATCAAAATACAACGCAAAAGCTTAATTTCCCTCTGCAACTGTTGGAGAAAAGAGACCATGACCTATATCAGCCCCACCGTGAAGAAGTTGCTCGTTCCAGCTGCTCCAGTTTCGCCGTCCCTGATGATACGCCGTCGTTTCAGGAGAAACCCCAGCCGAAGAGAACTTCGACCAAGGACCGGCACACCAAGGTCGACGGCCGCGGCCGGCGGATCCGGATGCCGGCCACCTGCGCCGCCAGGGTTTTCCAGCTCACCAGGGAGCTGGGTCATAAATCCGACGGCGAGACCATCGAGTGGCTGCTCCAGCAGGCGGAGCCGTCGGTCATCGCCGCCACCGGGACCGGGACTATCCCGGCGAACTTCACCTCGCTTAACTTGTCCGCCCGGAGCTCGGGCTCGACCCTTTCGGCTCCGTCGTATTTCGGGCAGAGATCGAATGTTGAAGACTCGTCGCAGAGGAGGGTTTTGATTCCTGGGGTTGGGTTGTCGTCGGCGTCCGCGAACTGTTCGATGAATTTCCTGAGTGAGAATGTGAACGATATGTTGCGGGCTAGTAAACAAGAAGTGAGCGAGACGGGTCTTGAGATGGCGGTGGCGGGGACACGGAGGAAGAGGTGGCCGGAGGGAGACCTGCCGCCGCCGGTGCAGACGCAGATGGGGGGTTATATGGCGGGACCGAACCAGGTGAGTATGGGCGGTGAATCTAGTTTGTGGGGGGTTTCGAATAGTGGGCTGATGCATTTTATGAATTTTCCGACAACAATGGCGCCGGCGTTCTTGCCGGGCGGTGGCGGGACGGTGGTGGACGGGCATTTGGGTATGTTTGGAGGTGTTAATGCGTTTAGGTATATTCCCGGAGATGGCGGGGCAAAGGCGCCGCCGACAAGTGGCCACCGCTCAGGCGGCGGCGACTGAATGATTGTAACTTACAATCACTTGTGAATTTCAGTTTCAGCTAGAAGTTGAGAATCACTTTTTTTAGAGCTTGCAAGCACTTCTGATAATCTCAATTTCAGCTAGAAATTGAGAATGGCTTTTTTTTTTAATAGCTTGCAAGCACTTCTGATTTTCAGTTGCAACTAAAAGTTGAGAATCACCTTTTTTTAGAGCTTGCAAGCACTTCTGATATTCTCAATTTCAGCTAGAAATTGAGAATCACTTTTTTTAGAGTTTGCAAGCACTTCTGATTTTCAGTTTCGGTTAGAAGTTGAGAGTCACTTGTTTTGGAGCTTGCAAGCACTTCTAATTTTCGATTTCAGCTAGAAGTTGAGAATTATTTGTTTTAGAGATTGCATACTCCGCTTAATTAATCAGTTTCAATGTATTATTTGTGACTTTTTTCTTGAAATATATATATATATGTAATATATAATAGGATTATATAAATGGTTGTTTGCAGCAGGTTGAATTAGGGTTTGTTAAGTACTCTTCATGATTTATAAGTTTGATTGCCTGAATTTCGAGTTTTTTTCTATCTTGTGCTAGTATTGAAAAGTTATTATAGGGTTTGGAAATATATATGTGAAGAATACGATATGTATTGACCTCTATTTTGGAAAGTTTCTACATTTGTGATTTGTTGAATGTTTAGATGACGGTTTTAACATTGATACTATAGTATGAATTATGAAATCAACCCTTAGTTATATACCTAGGGCTTACACAGTCAATTACAAAAAACAGAATTAGTATGAAATATTAAAGTTGTCCAATATATATATATATATATATATATATATATATATATATATATATATATATATATGTGTGTGTGTGTGTGTGTGTGTGTGTGTGTGTGTGTGTGTGTTAATATGTATGTATTAAGTGATAATGTAACTTTAAAAAAAAAACACCCCCTTATATTTTTTTAGTGTCGTTTTATAATTTTTCACCCATTTTTTTAAACTTTATCCCTAATCGTTTAATGAAATAAAATAAATTTATGGTAATAAGATAATTATGACTAACAATTAGAAGCAAGTTAAAATAGGAATATTATTAATTTATTAAATATTGATATTAGTCAAATTTATATGCTTATTAATTTTTATCATAAATTCTAATAATTAATAGAAAAACGAAGTAATTACTAGTGACAAGGATAATATTTAACTAGTTTTCTCTATGTGTATGAAAAAACTTGGTAACAACTAATACTACATATATAAATTCATGTAGGGACTATATATTACTATAGTGTAAGTGTAACAAATAGTAATATTACTTGAAAAAAGAAATCTTATTTTACATGTAATGATTAACTGCTACTAGATTGTAATTACTTGACTTTCTTACCTCTTAGTAGTGTTAAGTTTAAGAAATGACGAGTAACTTGCATAGTTGCATGCATGATTGATATTGTTAAGCTTAAGAGCTCACCTTGCATATTATACTGCTAATAATGGTAAGAAGCTACTAGTTACTTGTGTGTGTGTACATATGTGTGTGAGAGTCGGAGATATATATTCAAATGTTCAATATTGCACATATAGCAAAGAAGGACCCACATTCTTTAATTTTTCAGTTTGGTCCTTTTCTTCAGGTGGTATCAGTTAATTCCCCAAAAACTGATACATATTTACTCAGTACCTTTGGACAAATTCTTCATATTTCTCATATAAGGAGGCTGAACCACTTTGATATATAAATATATGGACCTACCACACACATGCACTACTGATCACCTGTAAATTAATCCGGGCCCTTTATTAAATGACTTTTTTTTTACTAGCCTATTTTTTAAATTTGTTCAAACATAAGCTTCATACATTAATTGCCATTCTTGATACTTTTTTACCAAAGAATAGCATTTATTTGTATTTTAAAAGAATTGCGTTTTGATAGAAAAATATAACAACAACCTCACCGTGAATGAAATAGTCTTAGGCCATGTTTGTTGTAGACTAAGGAATACCACTTTGATAATTTGAATACTTAATACTCGTTTATTTTAAAATTGTTAGACTACCTAAATTATAGCTTGTTAGTTATTGTAAATATTCTGGTGAATATAGTTAGCCATCTTATAGCCTTAATTATAGACAGTAGTTTGATCATCAATTGTATATATAGGTGTGTTTGTTAATGAGCAGGACACGGTTTTAATTCTATTATGGTATCAGAAGAAAAATCCTAAAACCCTAAACACGTTTCCTGCTCATTCCCTCTACGTTTCTGCGCCTCCTGCCCGATTCTTGAACGCACGGCTGCCATGGCGGATTCCTCGAACAAATTCCACCCGACCCTTTGCCGTCTCAAACATCAAGAATTCCATTCCGATTCGTCTTGAATCGGAGAAAGGTCATTACGACTCATGGGCTGAATTGTTTAAAATTCACTGCCGCGCCTACAACGTATATGAGCACATCATCTCCTCTAAACCCTTCACGGAGAGATCAGCAGAAACAGATTTCGATAACGATCTCTGGGCTCGTCTTGATGCAATCGTTCTTACTTGAATTTACGGTACGATTGCTCCCGAACTTCTCATCACTATCTTGAAAAAGGATTCCACTGCCCAAGAACAATGGGATCGACTTGCAAGCATTTTCTTGGACAACAAAAATGCTCGCGCTTCAGAATTGGAATTGAAGTTTACGAACACCTTTCTTAACGATTTCCCCGACATCTCGTCATATTGTCAAGAACTCAAAAATCTAGCGGACCAACTAGCCAATGTCGACGCCCCTGTTACTAATCATCGACTAGTTCTCCGCCTCATCAATGGCTTAAATGCAAATTATGATACTGTTGCATCCAATATCTCTCAATTGGATCCCTTACCCGATTTTTATGCTGCCAGATCCCGTTTACTACTGGAAGAAACAAGGAAATCTGGCCAAGCGGAGGTGGCTGCCCGCGCCTCTTCTCAACAGGCAATGGTAGCCCAATCAGGGACTGAATCAGCCCGTCCCCCTCAAAACTCCGGGCCCGGGAATCATAATCATAACAACCGCAATCAGCAAAACAAAGGCCAAAATAACTCTTACAGCCGCAATTCATCATCGAATCGTGGAAAAGGAAAGGGAAAGGGTCGTGGAGGATCCAACAATAGTGGCGGACAAAATCAGGCGGGTGGATCCAACAATGGTGGCGGACAAAATCAGGCGGGTGGGCGAAATCAGTCCCACTCACCTTGGCAACAACAGTCGTGGAATCCATACTCAGCGTGTCCTCCTTGGGCTATGCCGTGGCAGCAGAACTGGAACCCACCGCCATGTCCCTACCCTACTGCCTCCTGGTCACGCCCCCCACCACCATCCAGGCAATCCGGTATTTTGGGTACTCGTCCACAGCAAGCCTTCAATACACAAGTCCAACCGACGAACTTAGAGCAGGCGTTTCAAACAATGACCTTAAACCCCCCGGATAACAACTGGTACATGGATACGGGTGCCACTTCACAGATGACAGGCGAAGGAGGTAATCTTACGTATTATTTTAATTTGAGAAAAAATAAAAATATTACTATCGGTAGTGGTCAGGAAATCCCGATTTATGGTTATGGACAAAAATTACTAAACCCACCTTTTCCCCCCTTGCGTTTAATGAATGTGCTTCATGCCCCCAAACTTATCAAAAACCTCGTTTCCGTTCGTCGTTTTACGACTGATAATAATGTGACAATCGAATTTGATCCTTATGGTTTTTCTGTGAAGGATATTCAGACTTGGAGGAAAATCATGAGGTGTAATAGTACTGGCGATCTCTACCCCATCACCTCAACATCAAGCCATCAAGCCTCACCCCAGTCAACTTTTGCTGCTTTGTCTCCTGTTCTTTGGCATCATCGCTTAGGACACCCAGGAGTTTCTATTTTAAATTCACTTAAGAATAAGAGGGTTATTGATTGTAAACCTGTTCCAAACATTAGTATTTGTCAATCTTGTGTTTTCGGTAAACAAGTGAAATTACCTTTTCATTCTTCTACTTCTCGCACGTTATTACCCTTTGATATCGTGCACAGTGATTTGTGGACATCTCCAGTTTTGAGTTCTGCTGGACATAAATATTATGTGCTCTTTCTCGATGATTATAGTGATTTTTTGTGGACTTTTCCCATTGGCACAAAGTCTCAAACTTTTCCAACCTTTAAAGCTTTTAGCATACATATACAAAATCAATTCCAAAAACAAATAAAAACTTTTCAATGTGATAATGGGAATGAATTCTCGAATAACGCCTTCCATCAGTTTTGCCAACAAAATGGTCTCACTTTTCGATTTTCTTGCCCATACACCTCCCCCCAAAATGGTAAAACCGAACGTAAAATCCGCGCTATTAATAACATCATGCGTACACTCCTTGTTCACTCTTCAGCACCATCAAACTTCTGGCATCAAGCCTTGCAAATGGCCACATATCTGCTTAACATAATCCCTCATAAACTTCTTCAAAATCTTTCTCCAACCGAAGTTTTGTATCATCGGGCCCCATCCTACACGCACTTACGAGTTTTTGGTTGTCTGTGTTTCCCTCTATTTCCCTCAAACACCATAAACAAACTTCAAGCTCGTTCAACACCATGTGTTTTCTTAAGATTTCCATTCAATCATAGGGGTTACAAATGCTATGATATTTCTACAAAGAAAATCATAATCTCGCGACACGTCGTTTTTGATGAATCCCGCTTTCCTTTCTCTGAATTGCGTCCAGCTCCTGAGACCAACAATCTCCTGGAAAGGCTCGTTCATCCTCTCGTTCAAGCCCAATTTGAGTTCCCTCGACCCACTAACGCTGGCTCAATTCCTCCTTCATCCACTCAGACACTTTCTCCTGGTGGGCTACTCCCAACGGCTGGCACCAGCCCACCCAATCAAACCAGGCCTCACGCCTCTTCTTCCGTTGGGCAACTCCCAACGGATCCTCATACTCCGAGTCTGGCACCACCACAATCGGCTCCACCCCAACCGGTCCCCCAAATTCGAACCATGTCAACTCGTAGTATGCACGGCATTGTTTGTCCGAAGCGTTTTTTTAATCTCTCCACCACCACCAACCCATCACCTCTGCCTCACAATCCAAAAGCCGCCTTATCCGACCTAAATTGGAAATCCGCCATGACCGATGAATATAATACTCTAATTAGTAATAAGACGTGGGACTTAGTACCACGCCCATCTAATGTGAATGTCATTCGTTCTATGTGGATTCTTCGTCACAAAAAGAATTCTGACGGTTCTTTTGAGCGATATAAGGCTCGTCTTGTTGGTGATGGCAGGTCTCAACAGGTTGGCGTGGATTGTGACGAAACATTTAGCCCCGTGGTCAAACCCGCTACGATTCGAACGGTTCTTAGCATTGCTTTGTGTCACTCTTGGCAAATTCATCAATTGGACGTAAAGAATGCTTTTTTACATGGACATCTTAATGAAACTGTTTACATGAATCAACCATTGGGGTTTCGGGATCCCAAGCATCCAGATTACGTGTGTTTATTGAAGAAGTCTCTATACGGCCTCAAGCAAGCACCTCGTGCTTGGTACCAGCGCTTTGCCGATTTTGTCGCCACGATCGGTTTCTCTCACAGCAAATCGGATCACTCTTTGTTCATTTACAATCAAGGAAACAACAGGGCCTATCTTCTTCTTTATGTGGACGATATCATCCTCACTACATCTTCCGCTTCTCTACGTAAATCAGTTATGGCACTTCTCGCATCGGAGTTCGCTATGAAGGATATGGGACCTCTCAGTTTTTTTTGGGAATCTCGGTGACTCGTAATTCTTTCGGTCTCTTTCTCAGCCAATCTAAATACGCAGAGGAGATTCTTGAAAGAGCCGGAATGACAAGTTGTAATCCCTCGCACACACCCGTTGACACCAAACCAAAACTGAGTCATAATTCGGACCCCCCATTTGATGATCCTACTCTTTATCGTCGTCTCGCAGGTGCGTTGCAATATCTCACATTTACTAGACCCGATATATCTTATGCAGTCCAACAGGTGTGTTTACATATGCATAATCCGAAGGTGGCGCACATGAACGCGTTGAAACGTGTTCTTCGGTATCTTAAAGGAACACTTGATCTGGGTTTGCAACTTTTCAAATCTAAAGTTTTCGGTCTAGTTTCGTACACGGATGCCGATTGGGGTGGTTGCCCCAACACACGCCGCTCGACTTCAGGTTATTGTGTTTTTCTTGGCGACAACTTGATTTCATGGTCCTCCAAACGTCAACCTACTCTATCTCGCTCCAGCGCAGAGGCCGAGTATCGAGGAGTCGCAAATGTAGTTTCTGAATCCTGTTGGTTACGCAATCTGATATTGGAGCTTCACTTTCCGATTCATAAAGCTACAATTGTTTACTGTGACAATGTTAGCGCTATCTATCTCTCCGGCAATCCTGTTCAACATCAACGCACTAAACATGTCGAAATGGACATTCATTTTGTACGCGAGAAAGTAGCTCAAGGCCATGTTCGAGTACTCCACGTTCCGTCTCGGTACCAAATTGTTGACATCTTTACCAAAGGGCTTCCACAAATATTCTTTGATGATTTCCGAGACAGTCTCAGCGTACGAAAACCTCCCGCTTCGACTGCGGGGTGTGTTAGACTACCTAAATTATAGCTTGTTAGTTATTGTAAATATTCTGGTGAATATATTTAGCCATCTTATAGCCTTAATTATAGACAGTAGGTTTGACCATCAATTGTATATATAGGTGTGTTTGTTAATGAGTAGGACACGATTTTAATTTTATTAAAAATTATAAAATTAAATACTCAATTAATAATTTTTACATTTAATCTATATCTTATTAACACATATAAGTAAATACTATTAAGTATAATATTATAATTTAGTATTATTTATTTTTTAAACATTATTTGATATAAAATACAATATGATAATACAATATCATCTTCATACATAATTTAATATTTAAAATAATTCTGAATACTATAAGAATTTGAATATCAACAAATGCTACTAGAAACAGAGCCTTGGATTTTACGTTTAGAATTAGGGTTTTATCATCATCTGACTTTTGTTGTGCAGTATATATGATATATCACACGGATGGATATTATTCAGTCCACATGCAGTGCACAAATAAACCAAAAGAGGAGCTATATTTGTGGAAAATTTTCAAAACTAGTCAGGAGTGGAATTTTAGTCAATGACAAATCCATAAACTTCATTCAGGAGTCAGGACTCAATTGATAATAATTAAAAAAAAATGTTTTTTTTTTTTTTTACATATTTACAATTTTAACTCAACATTTAAAATTTGCAATTAAATATTTAACTTCCTTTTTTTTAAGAAAATGGCTTCCGTCTTTATTAAAAATAAATAAAACAAAAGGAAAAGAAAAAAGAGGTGGATTCCTTTGAAAATTAAGTTTGTGTCGATTAATGAGTGAATTTGCCAATTAAGATGTTTCTTATTTGTCGTTTTCCCTTTTTTCTTTTTCTACTGCTCTTTACCACTTTCACATATGAACTTAATTCGGAATCTTGGCTCAATGTGATAAGAATCCAATGTCTGATTTTTAGACACTTATATATTGATGTTTTATAAGTAACACTGTTATCTTGTCTATGGTTGGTTCTGCGCTTATGCATCAAGATTCACAACAACATGATATCTTGTTTAAAGAATTAAGATTTTTCAGATTCTAAATTTAAGTCTGCACTATATGAAGATATATATATATATATATATTATATATATATATATATATATATATATATATATATATATATTGGCTCATTTAGGAAGTTTATACTAGTTTCTAACTAACTAATGAGTATTTTTTTCAGCTAATTGTTGAGGTTTTTTTTTTCTGGAGTTTTTAAACACTTATTCCATCACCAGGACAAGCTATCTTTTAGAAATATTGAAAGAATAATTAAAATTAAATATATCAATAATTACTCTGTTTCTCTCTTGCAGTTGATGTGATAAACTACAAAATTTACAAAACACTAAAACATAGTAAACCAAAATAAATTAAATAAAAAAATAAAAATCCACATATAGGGTGTGTACATGTTCATTAGTCAAAATTCGGTGCCTCTTTCCTGGTGAAACATAAGATTCTCCATAAATTTGGCTCCTATGTTTCTTTCTAAAAACACCTTTTATATAATTTCAAAGTTCACTTTTTCAAATGTAACTTTTTGGCCAGGAAACATGCACACATAAATCATAATTAAATATATCTACGCACCTTTTCTTGTTTTCACTATCACATATACAATAGCCACTTAGTGCCAATTCTATAACCATCTCAGCTAGAAAAAAACATATCACAAGTTATAAAAAAGAAGAAGAAAAAAAAAAACTTCAAATGGGATCTGGAGATAATGTCTTCACAGTTGTGGCAAAGAACATTGATGTTCTTGCTATGTATGTATCAAACATAAGTTGTTAACCTTGCAATAATTATTATTTTATTTATTTTTGGTGCATTATTAAGCTTTAACATTGTGCTGATGTTGTACTTCTTAATTTGATCCTCAGGCTCTGGTTTCTCTTGTTTTTCCTCTGTAAGTCACCTTTTCTTTTTTTCTTTTCTTTTTTGGCATGGCCATTATTATTGAAATAAAAAGGTAGAATTATTTATTTTTGAAATAATTGACAGATATTGTTCAATCAAGGCTATAGAGACAAAATCACTAGCAGATGACCAGCAATGGCTAACATATTGGGTTCTTTACTCACTCATTACCTTATTTGAGCTCACATTTTTCCAAAGTACTTGAATGGTATGTTTCACTAAGCTTCTTCCAAATTTATCTTCAACTAGTTAAAAAATAATAATGTACATCTATTTATTTGCTCAAAAAAAAAAAAAAAAAACTACAAATCTATTTAAATTCTAACCCGGTAACTAGCTAGGTGTGGCAAACTTATCATTATTAAAGATTTCAAAATTGCTCGGAACATCTCATGTGAGTTGCAAGTGAAGGCAAAAGCCTATTGAGTTTTTGGTCAAAAATATAAATTTTTATGATGTGGCTTGGGCCCATAGTACATATAGTCATTTAAAATTGAAAATCTTTAATTTTTGGTCAAAGATTCGATTTTGTTTTTCTTTTTTAGCCTTTAGGTGCTATTTATTTTTCACGAGATTTTGAAATTTCTCGCAAATTAAGAACTAAATTCGAGAGTTTCTCAAAAATACGGTTTTTCTATGCTACTTCTAGACAAGTATAAAATTATGTTGTCGTCGATGTATAAAATTAAAGGACCACACGCAATACACACATATATCATGTATTGTATTTATACGGTTGATATATGTACTTGGTTTATAAGTATAACATTTACAAAACCAAGGGCTAACTGAATCATTTAACTAGGGTTGTAATTGTATCTAACTGTATCAAGTTTTGGAGAGTTCGAATTTGATTTGTTTATTATTGAATCGAGCTCGAGTTTTCTTTATCAAATATATTGATAAATTGTGAGTTTTTTCGAGGTTAATCAAGTATAAACAAACTCAATAAATATTAATTAAAAATTAAATTATTCTTCATTTTATTAAAAATGTAAAATATTTTTAAAACACATAGTAAATCTACTAGAATTTTTAAACAAATAAGCTACGCATTAAAATTAAACTAATCAAACTATTACTTAAATTTACTCGGAGCTTAATAACAAGTCTGCTTACAAACTCACAAAATAACGAGCTAACGAGACAAATATCAGGTTTCCAATTTGGTCTTACGCGAAATTGGTGGGCGTGTGCTGGTTGGTGTTGCCATATTTCAATGGGGCAGCATATGTGTACGGACATTTCATAAGGCCTTTCTACAGAAACCCACAAGTTAAACTGTGGTACATTCCCAGGCAAAAGGATATTTTCAGCAAGCCTGATGATATTCTCACTGCTGCTGAGAAATATGTTGAAGAAAATGGACCTGAAGCCTTTGAAAGGATCATTGCTAGGGTAACTATATACTTTAATATTTCATTCAATTTATATATATTGATGTGGCGGTTCATAATAATAATATATATATATGTTTGGCCTAGTCGCAATTTGGCTAAAATGTAGAATTTGTGCATTAACCTTTTTAATTTGAAAAAATTATCCATTAAATATGGGGAGTGTCAAATTTAGTTTACTAATTAAGATTTTGTCCTAATTTTCACCCAAAACTGAAATATGTTGCCGAAAAATTACATGTGACCCTAAAATTTGGACCAATATGCGATCAAGATTTAATTGGTGGACTAAATTTGTCACTCTTTGTATTTTGACCAACGATTTTTTAGTCAAAATTCCCGAGTTTGACTAAATGTACGATACAAATTTAATTGACGGACTAAAATTTTCACTCCCCGTATTTATTGGACCATTCTTTAAATGGACAAATTTTGCATTTTAGCCTTACAATTTTTGTTCTTTAAATAAATACAAGGAAGTGACACATTTAATCGTATTAGCAATATAAGTATTTTCCTTGCACATAAATATTAGGAGGTACATTTCATGCATTGTTTGTTTGGTGACTGAGAAATTGTATTTATTAGTAGAGAAATAAATAAAAAAAAATGTGAAAAAATAGTGTTTGTTGAGTGACATTGCTAACCAAACATATTAAGCTTAGATTATGAGGATCGAATTTGCAAAATAAAATTTATTTGATACTTAGTGGACCAAATGTGCCGATTATCCCTAATACTTATTTTGCCAAAATTGAATTAAGCATGTATTTTATATATGTTGCTGAATTTTGTGATTTTATTTAATGGGGTGTAGGCCGATAGAGAAGCAAGAAGCAGGAGGAGCAGCTACACAATCTTTCATAATGATTATGAATATTAATGAAGTTTGTGGCTATGAAGATTGAACTAATTACTGTTATCTGTTATGGGTCTGTAAAAATACTTTTCTAAAACTTACTGATTGAGTTGATTAATTTGATACTACTTTCTAATTATGACTATTTTGATTGTTTATTCATTACATTTTAGAATCTTCAGAATGGGTATATATATTATTTTGTCTCCAAAATCAATAGTATTCTAAAACTCTAAGCAGCAGATTACAGATTGGGGCCGAAGCTTAGAGAGAGGAGAAAAAAAAAAGATAAACTAATTGAACATATATAGACTACCCAAATTAAAATTTTCAACGTGCGACAGAAGTGGTTCGGTTGACAGGTTGTTTCCTAATTACTACTAAGATTGTTTGGTTAAATTTATTTAAAAACAACTTAAAATGTTTTATACTCATGTATATAAAGACAAACCTTTTTTAATATATTTTTTCATATTTTCCCACCAACTTCATTTACTAATTGCAGTATTATATACCTATTATTTAAATAAAAGTATTTTTATCATTATTATCACTTTATATGTTAATGTAAAATCTTCAAAACCTGTGTGTTTGCTTCGCATTTTTTGTTTAGCAAATAAAAAATTATGGTGTTTCAGTTACTTGCGTGTCATCCGTGCCTAATATCTACATAATTTAGTATTTTCTTTTTATTGTATCTTGCCTAATTTATATTTTTCTTTTATTATTATATTATGCCTAATTTAATACTCCCTCCATTTCTTAATAAGTGTCGTTTTAGAGTTTTTGTTCAAAATTAAGGAACATAATATTTGACCAACATATCCTCAATCAATTAATAATATTTTCATTTAATTACTTTCATTCTTTTCGTTTAGTTATTCTATTATCATAAACTTGTTTATATTTCTTAAAATAAGCGGGGGAAAAACTGAAATTAGAGGTGTTGATCGGTTGGGGGTTAGGCAGTTAACCGCCGGTTGTAACCACATTGACCAGTTACGGTTAACCGTTGACCGGCGGTCACGGTTAAAACCGTAACCGTCAACCGGTTCCCGGTGGTTAGGTTACGGTTAACCAAACCATTAACCTTAACCGCCGCGGTTAACCTAATTAAAAAAAAAAAAATTCGTCGGCGGTTTAACCGCCGCGGTTAATAGCTGTTGATAATCAACGGCTGAGATCATCTAGCCGTTGAAGATCAACGGCTCAAATTCAAAAAAAAATAGACGTTGGGCAGTTTAACCGTGGTTAACAAGTTTAACCGCCGGTTAACAACGGCTATTTTTTTTTTTGGGCAGATTTTGACACCTATAAATACCCCACTCTCCAACACCAATTCTCACACCAATTCATCTCTACTATTCTTCTTCTTCTCTTATATTTTTAAGCTTAAAGAAGTCAAGTTTCTAATTTGTGCAAGAAATAATATTCTTATTATTCCTTACTAATCTCGTTTTACTTAATTCTCTTTTATAATATCACTATGGCAAGTCTTCCCGTGATGTCAATACCAACACTCCAACCTCTTCTCGTCAAGGTGGAGGTCGAGTATCTCGACGAGAATCTTCGGCCATCGCCGGAGATTACGTTTCCGATGAGATGACGGCGGAAGAAGTTGAGAACCTATATAATCAAATCAAATTCGACTCGTAACGAACCAATTTTGAAGAGGAATTACCGAGCTCCAATGAAGAAGAACCGGCCGCCGTCAATTTGGATGAGGATGAGGAGGGAGCGAATGATATGTTACTGCCTAAATCGAGATGAGGGAGTTTGTTTCCCCCATCTTTCGTTTGTATTTCACAAAAAAGACGATCAACGACGAATCTCGAGCGCAATGCAATTATTGAAATTCTCATTACGCCTTCGGTTCTAAAAATAATAGAGGTTACGGGTCGCTCAAATACCACATGGAGAAGAAGCATCCCGACAAGTATGGCGTGGAAAGCTCTCAAACAAAACTAAACTTCTCATCTTCATCTACCGCCGACGTCGGGACCGGCGGCCAAGGTACGAGTTCTTCTAGTTTATTTCAATATACCGAAAGTGGTCATCGAATGTTTCTTGCAAAATTTGTTTCCGTTATGAGTCTTCTTTTAAATCATGCGAGTAGTAATCATTATGAAAATTATACTAGGGGTGCATTTAATCCATCTAGCACTAGAATTTTACGAAATAAATTGACTCACGATATTGAAAAAATGGCCGGTGAGTATAAATTGAATTTGATTTCAATATTTGATAGTTTGCCTCATATTGTGTCTATATGTTCGGATATTTGGCCGGATTCTTTTAAGAATCATAACTATATGGGAATTACTTTCCATTGGATTGATAATTCTTGGACTTTGCAAAAACATTTAATTGCATATAGAAAATTTGATAGTCAACATACGGCAGTAAATATTTCGCGCAAAATATCCATTGTTTTGTCTGAGTATCATTTAACTAACAAAAATTTTTCAATTTCATTTGATAATGCCGCCGCTAATACGGCTAGTTTAGAATTGTTAAAAATTACTTGTCAACCCGCTATTGGCGGCAATTTTTTTCATGTTAGATGCATTTGTCATATTTTGAATTTATGTGTTTCAAGATGGTTTAACTCTTTTTAAATCTAAAATTCAACCTATTAGGAGTGCTATATCTTATCTACGAAATCACGATTCGCTTCAAAAAAAAAAAGGCGAAGATTTTGCAAGTCAATCAATTGCATCCAAAAGAATTTTCATTAGATGTGCCAAATCGTTGGAACTCTACTTATAAATTGCTTAATGATACTTATGAATATAGAGATGCATTGTGTTCATTTTTTAATAATTAAGATGTCAATCTCGCTTTGTTTCCGCATATGTGGGATGATTGTTATAATATGATCTCCCTTTTGAAAACTTTTAACGATGCCACCGTGGCTTTATCCGGTGTTTATTATCCTACCTCCTCAATGTTTGTTGATCATTGTATTCAAATAGTACTTGTTAGTACTTCTTTACTCCATAACTCTGAATTAAGTAAATGTATCGATAGTATGTTGAGTAAATGGGTCAAATATTTTCATTACATACCCGATATTTTTTTGATTGCAAAAATTTAGACCCGAATTATCGGATGGAGGGTTTACAAAATTTACTTAAAATTTATTATGATGCTTTAGGACATTTTTTTACAAGTTTCAAATCTTCCAATTCCTAACCCTCTTAGTGTTGCCCACGAAGCAAACCTATCTTTAGTTCAACTTTTTAAAGATTACAATGAATCTTCAAGTGACGATGTTAATGTGTCCCCTTCCCTTCCCCCAACACTTCTAACAAGACCCAACGACCCTCGAGGAGCTCTAGCCCCATATATGAGGTTGATCGAAGATACTAAACGAAAACGGCAAAGGGCTAGTGCTAGTCGGACAATGGAATTAGACAGTTATTTAGGGCCTTTTGAACCGTCTTCGGTTCCAAAAAAGCCAAATGGTGTTACTAACGATCTTGTGCAGTTTTGGTCGAAAATGGCCAGTATTTTTCCCACATTCTCTAGGATTGTCAAGGAGGTTCTTGTCGTTCCTATTTCAATAGTTTCCGTTGAACATGCTTTCAGCACGGAAGGCTATATGTTAGATGAGCGTCGATCTACCTTAACATCCAAAAACCTTGAAAATCAAATGTTGATGAATGATTGGGTAAAAGCCGAATCGCGAGAACAAGAAATTCAATTGGATGAAGGTGAAGAGAGCGACTATTACAATACCACTTCGGGAAGCAACGACAATGATGAATAGGTAAGTAGGTAAGTGAGGTAAGTAAAAGAACTACGCGAACTTTGATTCATTTTCGAGGATACGTAGGCAATTTAATTCTAAAATTAAAAGTTAAAATTTAACTTTAATTTCTAATATTAGAATTAAATTCAAGTCTTTTTTTTAACTTATTTTTCTCAAACAAAAAAAATTCGAACTACATGGACTTTGATTCCTTTACAAGGATACGTAGGCAAGTTAATTCTAATATTAAAAGTTAAATTTTTAATTTTTAATATTAGAATTAAAATCAAGTCCTTTTTAAAAAAAAATATTTTTTTAAAATTTTTTACTTCAAAAAAAATCTTATAATTTAATTTTATTGTGAATTTGTTGTGTTATTTTCAAATATATGTCATCATCTTATTAATTTGGTTGTTTGTGAATATTAGCATTAAAATCAAGTCCTTTTACATTTATTTGTTTCAAAATAAATAAAAACTTCTTACTTCAATAATTCAAAATTTATTTATCTAATTTTAATTCCATTTAAGTTTCAATTATTTAATTTTTATTTAAATTTCTAAATTCAATTTCCAATATATATTATATTATATAATAAATCGGCATTTAAACCGGCGGTTGGTTAACCGATTTAACCGTAACCTTAACCGGTTCTCAACCGGTTAGGTTACGATTAGGCCAAAACCGGTTAACCTAACCGCCGGTTAATTAACCGGCTGGTTAATAACCGGATTAACACGTCTAACTGGAATAAAGTGGTAAAAAATTTTCTAAAAAGACACTTAATTTGTAATAAAATTGAATCTCTAAAAAGACACTTATTTTAAAATGAAGGGAGTAATTCTTTTTTAATATATTACCTAATTTAATATTTTTTCTTTAGTAAAAAAATAAATTTGTTATTTGGACTCAAATTAGATATGATATAATTTTAATATAAAAAATACTTAATTATGAGAATAATTAAATAAATTGTACATATCATCAAAGTTAAAATAATTTTATTTCTGGAATTTCAAAGACTAAATATAAGTAAATTAAGAGTTATTTATAATAATTTAAGTATGTAACCAAGTATTAGTAATGAATTCAATTAATCATAAAAATATAAAACTATATAATAATGATTAATAAATATTAATTGGAACCTGGTACAATGCGACACGGATTGAGAGTAATAGCTTTTGAATTTTTCAAAGCATATCGAGTTATTTGCAATAATTTAAGTATGTAATTAAGTATTAGCAATGAATTCAATTAAACATAAAAATATAAAATTATGTAATGATGATTAATAAATATTAATTGGAAGGTTGAGAGTAATAATTTTTGAATTTTTCAAATTATGTGACTAATAATTATTAACGAGTTTAATCTAAGTATTAATAATTTAATAATAATAATAATAAATAAATAAATAAATAGAGATTAGACACTAGTTGAAAATGTGACATCTTTTAAATTTTTATAAGTATGTATATAAAATTATTAACGAAATTAATTTAAATATTAAAATTTAAAATAATTTAATATACGATAATTAATAAATAGATTGGACATGTATAAGATCACGGGTTGAGAATACATCATTTGAATTTTTTATTTTATATATAAAACTCTCTAATTCTCAAAATCACGATTCTTCTTTGATTCGTGTTTCCAACCGAACAAATTGATCGATCGATCGTATCTTGGACGAATTACACGACACATGTAAATACACACATGCTCAGTGATATTTTTCAATCGAAACAGGATCAAAACGACCCCACGTGCCTAAAATGATATATTTGTTTTGACTTTTACGATTTTTCTATTTTTTTAATTTAAAAAAACGAGGGGATTAAATTCCCCTCGAGATTTCCAAGGGAAAATTGTTCCCCTCGATTTTTTAAATTAAGAAGATTGAAAAAATAGAAAACTCATCACAAACAACATTCAACTTATAATCATTTTTAGGGTTAAGTTGATATATCCTTTAATATTAATAAACAAACTCTATTATTTAATATACAATTTAAATAGGTAGATAGCTTGCAATTGCCTAAAATGATAGGATATGGTTTATTTTTACAATATTATATATATATATATTTTTTCAATTTTTTTTAATTTTCAAAAATACCGAGGGGAATAAGTTCTCTTCGGTAATTTTCGAGGAGAGATTTTTCCCTTCGTATTTTTCGAGGGTAAATTGTTCCCTTCGGTATTTTCGAGAGATAAATTCTTTCGGTAAGTGTACCTTCAGAAAGCCTTCGGTATTGTCTTCGTTAATTTTGGCGGCAAACATTGGCCATGTTTTCGAGTGATTTACCGAAGGGAGTAGTACCGAAGGTAAAATCCCCCGGTAAAAATTACCCTCCGTAATGCCCTCGAATTTCAAGGGCAATATTTGTTAGAATAGGGTGACCAACAAGCCAACTTGTGGCTGTGGTCTGACCTTTTTCTTATAATACAATCGTTTTTATTCGTAATAATATCTATTATACATATTGGCATTCCATATCTTTTGTCCCATGCTAGTTGCATAGATATGGTCCTGACGAAGTTACTTTATTACGGTAGATTGGTCTAGTAGAACCGTGAGATAATCTAGCACGTAATGTAACTCGTCGAACTTGTTCCTAGTCATAGGGTTACGCCATAATGAGGATACAGGCCTTTCCCGTTAAGACTAGTACTTAGTGTATGTGGACTGCGTCTCATCGGTCACGATGTCTGGACATCGACATACATAAGTAGGTGCTCATAAGATGAGTTCACTGAACTCCCTCACCTAGAAATCTCTAAGTGGTTCTCACTCATCGAGTAGATGATTTCTATGATATAGCGTACAACATTAATCCCGGATTATCTTGAACCTAGAACGTACACACAGTTATTGAACTAGAAAGAGGTCTCGATGAACCAATACCTCTTGTTCAATCGGGACATAGATCGCGAAGGGATCGTACTGTACATATAAACTATATCACAAGGTTCTTGCAGGCACTTCATTTGTATCTAGGGAATTATGATGCGTAGTTGCTAGGCACCTCTCATAATTCGTTGGGTTCTGGTTTGACCCGTGATTAGGTAAAT
>BMAC01000121.1:1597668-1639878 GCA_014905375.1 Phtheirospermum japonicum | reverse complement strand
TATATATAAATGTTATATATATATATTTAATATATTAATATATATATATATATAATTGTTATATATTATATTAAATAGAAATTAATCATGCTCGCTCGATTTTACGAAAAACGAATTATTTCTATTTGATAAAAGTAATAAAAACATTGTTTTGAATTAATTTGATAGAAAAATTGGACCGTCGTCAATTGAATTCGATTCAAATTACTTTGATTTAAAAATTTTTTGTTTTCCGCTGCGCGACGGTACCACCGATTTCCCAAACAATATTTCCCTAGGTGTTACCCTCGGTAAAATACTATTTTCTTATAGTAATTGTTTCGCATATATACAAGGGCTTTGTTTTTTTTTTTTTTTTTCCCATTTTCCCATGAGCCCCCAAAAGTCCAGGGCCAACCTTCAACGTTTGTAACACCACTCGATATCTTATTGAGGATACTAAGGCCGAGAATTTTTCTCTCGCTTGCTGCCACATTCTCGGCTTATCCAAAGCATATTTATTCTTCGGGTACTTATTTAGTTTTATTTTTATTAATTCCATTGATCAATTCCAATACTTGTTGACATCATGAGATGTATCACCACTTTTTTTTCTCAGGTAACACTATTCCTAGAATGAAATGTGTTGGGATCATTTTTTGCGAGTTTAATGACAACATATTCATACGATTTGTTTGTCGTTCCGCAGTCAAGATATGACGCTAAACAGCAATGATACTTAGCTTTTTGACCCATCATCATATCAAACGACTGTTATTGTTTTCTTGGATCTAAGTAAGTGCAGCTTTATCTTTCGAGGATGGCATATTCTTGGAGGACAAAACACAAAATGCATATTTAGTAGTATAATAATAATATGAAGTTATTTTGGAGTAGTATGCGTTTCTTGTTTGCATGTATCCTTCTTTTATGAACGTTTGAATTGAAACTCATAAGGATTGATTCTTATTTTGTGAAATGAGAGATACAAAAGTAATCGTCGAATGGTTTGAATGATGTGTAAGAGCATCTCCAATGCATACTATGAATTGGGAAAATAAATATGACACATCAGTAAATAGACAATGTCTAGTAAAAATAATTCTTCAATGCACAATGTGAGATATCATATTAAGCTGACGTGACATTCAAAAAAATAGAAGATGTGGGGTGGTCTTTCTACATGTAGAGGCTCTGTGAGACCGTATGACTCAGCAATTTCTTTTTCTTCTCCAAAATTTTTGTTGTACCTTCATATTTGTAATTCTATTTATGAGTAGGTAAATTATATTATTATTTAATCTAAACAAGATAAATGACATAATTAGCATTAATAAAATTATAGAAAGACCCATTGGAGAATTACTCTTGGATTGTACTGTCTATTCAATTCATGACCATCTATTTATTTGTCACATCACCCCTAATTCATAGTATGCATTGTGTTGGAATCAGTCAAGAATCAATCAAGATAAATTAAGGGATCAATCATACAAACAAGAATCAATCGAGATCCCTTAAATTAGTATTTGGATTTATTCTACTTCCTTGTACAAATCGTCCTTGACCTTATATAAAGGAGTCTGTAATTATTTGTAAAACACACAAAAATGAATACAATTTACTTTACAATGATATACCATGTTTTAACATGGTATCAGAGCAGGTGATGATTCTAGGAACTCAGAACTAGATCATCATCGTTACAATACCTTCTCAACCTTTCTCGATTTTGTCCCAATACCTTCTCGACCTTTTTTACGGTTTTGATCAAGACAGTAACCTCTTCATTTTCCCTGAAAAAAAAATATAAAATCCAAAATGTCAAACGATCCACACACAACCCTCACAACCAATACAACACAGAATGAATTAACCCTCCAAATTGCAAACCTAGTACGAAATTCCGACAATGTTACACTCGGATTCAAACTAGATGGGAACAACTACCTACTGTGGTCTCGCCTCATGAGAGTTGCCATCGGAAGCAGAGGCAAATCCAGACACATTACTGGACAACCACCACCACCAAACGAAACAAATCCAACATATTATCAATGGGAGGAAACAGACTTGTCTGTTTTCTCATGGCTCATACAAAACATGGAAGGGAGATTAGTAACAAACTTTGCTCAACATCAGACCGCCAAGGCCGTGTGGGACAGCCTGGCAATCACGTATGAGAGTGGAACAGATCCATTCCAAATCTACGATTTGGAGGTAAAAGCCAACAAAGCCAATCAAGGACAACTTACACTGGAGGACTACTGGAACCAATTATAGGCCATATGGCTCACCATCGACCGAAGAGAGCTGAACCCACTCGGCTGCTGTGACGAAGGGATCAATAAATACAGAAAAATAATCGCAAACTGCCGATTATACCAATTTCTCTCCGGATTAGATACCAAGTATGATGGTATTCGGCGAGATATCCTTAGGGACAGATTCCCTCAGCCGAGTCGGCATTCTCAAAAGTGAGAAGGGAGGCCGCCCGGCTATAAATTTTGCAACCGGCAACCAACCCCACCGAGTCGGACACGTCATTGGGAGTAGGAGCCGGCTTCGGAGCTCGCAACACCGCACCACGGCCAGAGGGACACCGACAATCAATCAGAGGACCTCAAACTCGCTCCGGAAACCCATCATCGCGAGCAAAAGTGGACAAATCGAAGCTTCAGTACACTCACTGTGGAATGCAAAAGCACACCAAAGAGATGTGTTTCCAACTCGTAGGATATCCCGAATGGTGGGAAGATAACCACAAAACCCCACAGGTGAAGGGAAAATCAGTGATTGGTGTGGATAGCCATGAGGTAGCCGGAGCGGCGGTAGCGGTGAGAAACCCGAAGGCAGAGAAAAGGGGGCATGCGGTGGGCTGTAACAAGGAGCAGACAGATATAGGGTTTGGCGGAAATTGGAGAGCGGCGGGTTATGACGAGGAGAAAGCGGCGACTTATGACGAGGAGAAAGGTATAGGGTTTGGTGATTCGCCAATAAACCCTTTGCTTTCTTCAAATCTACAGTTTAACCCCCCCTTCTCCTATTCAAATGCATAAACAACCCCATGCTTTACAAAACAAACCCAACTTTTTGCATAATACTAAGACTAACCCTATATTATGTAAAAATACTCCCTTAAATACTTCCACTGCATACCAAGCCCGAAAATTGTGTGATAAAAAGGATAGAGGATGGATTTTCGATTGTGGGGCCACAGATACAATGACTTTTGACAAAACTGATATTCTTGAGTCATCAAAACCACTCCGAACACATGTTCAAACTTCCAGTGGTGACTTAACTCGAGTGGCCGGAACTATAGAAATTTCTCCCACTTTACGACTATCAAATTATCTATATGTTTCGTCACTTTCTCATAAGCTAATGTCAATTAGCCATGTCACAAAAGAACTTAACTGTACAATGCTGATGCATCCTCACTTTTGTTTTCTATAGGATATCAAGACGGGGGAGATTATTGGACGTGGCACTGAGCGAAATGGGTTGTACTATGTGGATGAGATAGCTCAACAAAGCAAAGTGATGCTCGCTCATGGAACTACAAACCGAGAAACTTGGCTTTGGCACCGGCAGTTGGGACATCCCTCCACGGGTTATCTCAAGCTTTTATTCCCTAAATTAGTGCAAAATAAGACTTTATCTTGTGAAACTTGTGTTTTGGCTAAGAGCCACAGACAATCCTTTAAACTAAATAATACACAAGTTAACTCTATATTTTCTTTGGTACACTCTGATGTTTGGGGTCCCTCACCCATTGTGGGTGGACAGGGTTTTAAATATTTTTTTACTTTTTATTGATGATTGCACTAGGATGACACGAGTATATTTTTTAAAAAATAAATCTTAAGTGTTTGAAAAGTTCACACATTTCTGTACGATGGTACAAAATCAATTTCAAAAAAATATCCAAACACTGAGATACGATAATGGGGGGGGAGGAATTTATCAATAATTCCATGAAGACCTTATGCCAGCAAAAAGGAATAATCCACCAAACCACTTGTCCCTATACTCCAAAACAAAATGGTGTTGCCGAAAAGAGGAATCTAATCCTTCTTGAAATGACCCGTGCCATGATGATTGAGTCTCGTGTACCCACATATCTCTGGCCTGAAGCAGTTGCCACCTCTATCTACCTACTGAATCGCCTTCCTACCAAAACACTCCAACTTAAAACCCCGTTACAAAAATTGTCCACCCTCGCCAAAGTAACTCTCGCCCTTAGACTTCAATCTCGAGTCTTTGGCTGCTCCGTATTTGTTCATATTCCCAAACACGAATGAACCAAGCTCTCTCCTTGCGCAGTGAAGTGCGTGTTTGTTGGATATGGCATTAACCAAAAAGGATATAGATGCTACAACCCCAAGACTCGCCAAATCTTAACCTCCATCCACTGCAATTTTCTTGAAATAAAGTTCTTTTATGCTAACCACCTAAGCAGTCAGGGGGAGAGTGAGAAAGAAAGTGAGATTGGCCTACTAAGTTGGTTGCCAATGCCAGTTTCAGAAGTAGATCCAACAGAGAAAGTTAACTTTGCCACTGAGCCAATCTCAAACACTGAAGCACAATCTATAGCTCCGCTGCCAGAACCTATGTCTCCTCTGCCACTGATATCTGAGGTAAGAGTTTCGGAACCTACCTCTATTTCTGAGTCTTCTAACAATCTTTTTCCAGCGACTGAACAGGAGGAGAATATGATAGATAGTGATACTGGTCGATATGTGTTACCACCCAGGAGTAATCGAGGTATTCCTTCCAAACGATATACCCCCGAGAAAACCGCGAGAAGAACTCAGTACTCCATTGGTAATTATGCCAAAGGAAATCTAACCAAAGTCGCTACATCTACGAAGCAGCTTTATATGAAGAAGAGATCCCACAAACAGTAGAAAGGGCCCTCAAATCCGAACATTGGAAGAACGCTATGAAAAAGGAGATGGATGCGTTAGCCCAGAATCATACATGGGAGAAATGCCAGTTGCCAGAAGGAAAAAAGTCGGTAGGATGCAGATGGGTGTTCACAATTAAACGAAAACTAGATGGATCTGAACGATACAAAGCTCGGCTAATTACAAAAGGGTACACACAAACATATGGGATAGATTATGCAGAAACCTTCTCACCGGTGGCAAAGATGAACACTGTTAGAGTTCTACACTCCATTGCCGTCAACAAAGATTGGATACTTCATCAGTTTGATGTTACAAATACATTTCTTCATGGGGAATTAGAAGGAGAGGTTTACATGGAGGCACCCCAGGGCCTCTCAAGTGAATTTGAAGATGGCGAGGTATGTAGATTAAAAAAAACCTTATATGGACTTAAACAGTCCCCGAGGGCATGGTTTGGGAGGTTTTCCACAGCTATGAAGAAGTATGGGTATCAACAGAGCAATTCAGATCACACCCTATTTCTGAAGAAACGAGGTAAACTAATTACCTGTTTGATTATTTATGTAGACGACATGATCATAACAGGTGACGATTTAGAAGAGATCAAGAAGTTGAAAGAGAATTTGTTTAAAGAGTTTGAGATGAAGGAACCAGGGAATTTAAAATACTTCCTCGGGATCGAAGTACTCAGATCAAAAGGGGGAATTTTCATCAACCAGAAGAAGTACACTCTAGATCTTCTAGCTGAGTCAGAAATGCTAGATTGCAAACCAGCTGATATGCCCATCGCTGTGAATCATGGGCTACGAATTGTGGAGGGGGCAAAACTAGCAGATCGAGGGAGATACCAGCGACTTGTAGGGAAACTGATTTATCTTTCTCATACCCGACCAGATATTGCCTACGCTGTTAGTATTGTAAGTCAGTTTATGCACCGACCTCAAACTGATCACTTGGAGGATGCGCTAAGAATTATAAGATATCTAAAATGAACCTTTGGATATGGACTGTTGTTTAAGAAAACTGGACATCTGGAGATACAAGCCTATACAGATGCAGATTGGGCCAGAAATCCAATAGACAGAAGATCTACAGCTGGATACTTTACCTTTGTTGGAGGCAACCTCGTCTCTTGGAGAAGCAAAAAGCAAAAAGTAGTGGCCATCTCAAGTGCCGAAGCAGAGTTTAGAGGAATCAAAAGTGATTTAACTGAAATTCTTTGGTTAAGAAAGCTATTGGTAGAATTAAATCTCCATTCATTTAAAACATGCCAAATATTTTGTGACAACAAAGCAGCCATCAGTATCTCACAAAATCCAGTGCAACATGACAGAACGAAACACGTCGAGGTGGATAGACACTTTATCAAAGAAAAGATAGAGGGTGGAATCGTGGCGCTACTATTTTTGCGATCAAAAGATCAGCTCGTTGACATCTTGACCAAGGCCATAAATTCCAAAAGTTTTGCAGAAATTCCCGGCAAGTTGAGTATCGGTGATCCCGCCACTTAACTTGAGGGGGAGTGTTGAAACCAGTCAAGAATCAATCAAGATGAATTAAGGGATCAATCATACAAACAAGAATCAATCGAGATCCCTTAAATTAGTATTTAGATTTATTCTATTTCCTTGTACAAATCGTCCTTGACCCTATATAAAGGAATCTGTAATTATTTGTAAAACACACAAAAATGAATATAATTTACTTTACAATGATATACCATGTTTTAACACATTGGAGATGCTCTAATAAATTTGTATGTACCAATTGCCGGTTGGAGGATTCTCATGTAGGCCAAGATCAGATCAAAGGTTTAAATTTACTATATCTCAAACACTGGTCCAATTTGACTATAATTTTTATAGTCCAATCCACAGCCCGCAAACAAAACCTAAAATATCAAATATTCCAATTAGAAACCAATAATAAATAGTTAAAAACGTTATTATATACCCAAGTTATTAAAGAATTCTACAATTAGGTCAATGGATTTGAAAGTGAAGAATACAAATTAATAGTAATGGTTTTTTTTGAGCTTGTGACTAATTTTATATTCATTATTACTTTTTTTTTTATGTATTTATCATGTATGATGAATATACCAGCGATGCGATGAGTAATGCATTATGCAAGCAGGTCCATTTAAGTAAATATAAAATTATAATGTGTCTTAATCTATTAACAATTGTAATTCTAAGTTATTCCTTCTTTATTGTGTGAAGATTGAGTTAAATTATTTATTAAGATTTTTGCTTTATAGTATATATCTGTCCAGACAGGGGCGGAGCTAGGGGTACTTCCTGGCCCAAGGCAAATAAAAAAATTATATTAAAAATAATAAAAAATTATATTTAAATTAGGGTCAGTAAATTTGGATTATGAGTACTTTATCGGATTGGCTACACCTGTACAGAACAAGGGAATTATGAATACTCTTATCACTTAATGGTTAAAAAGGGAAAGAAGAAAAGATGACAATAGAATAACCCTTAAACAAAGTCTTATTTTAGTCGTAAAATTATCATTTATAATTCTATATGATTGAATAATAAGTATTTATTCTCTTCCAAATGCAGATCCACGAACTCAACTATATTATATATAATAATAATAATAATATATCAATCAATATATATCAATTCGATTTTCCTAGATTCTCTGTATCATCAAAGGTTTGCACAAATCGATAAATGCTAGTGAGATGATAACACAATGCTTAACATTTAGAGGCGAACACTATTATTTTTGCATTCATTGTCTCTTATTTTTGGCTGCCTAGACAAAACCAGAGTCTAATTTTGGACTCACCATTTTAAATTTAATTGCTTGGTCAAGATGATCTTTCTCCTAAATTAGACACGATCGCAATTTACACAATTATGATTTCATCCCATGCACACATTAGAATTCTTACAACCTATAATTCATAAAATATGAAATAAAAGATTCTCGCGTGAATATCCAAAGATATTCTAATTTCTAAAAATCAAACAAAGTAAGCCAAGGCCTTCACAATTGGAGACAAAATTGCCAATTATACATTTTTATATATTTCCCCCTTGGACGAAATGCATCTCCTTTAGGCTTTATTTTGTCAAACAAATAAAAAGAGACCCAAGAAAATGACAAAAAGGTGAAAAATCGAATCCCTTCTCCCGCCCCAGATACAAAAACTGACTTTCAGTTTGATGACATGGAATTTTGCCCGGAATTTAAGGAAATGCTGAGAAATAGAATTGCAGAGAGAGAAAAAAGAGAGAGAGGGAGAGAGGAAAGAAAGAGAAAATAAAAATCTCCAGAAGGTATGCACGTTTGAGGGTCTCACCCTGAAAATTCAACCCTCCCAATTCTCATAATTCCTTCACAAAAAACCCTTTTGGATTTTTGATTTCTAGAACCAAGAAAAATTCAATCTTTCGTGGAGATTTTTCTTTTTCTCCTCTCCTTGTCGCCTGAAATTTGAGTCTGAGCTCGAGAAAAAAAAATATTTAATAGAAAAAATCACGCCTTTCTTCATATATTTATTTAATTCCATCCCCATTTGCAAGAATTTGTGAATTTCTAGACAGAAATAGGTCGACGAATTTTTTTTTCTCCTTTGAAAGCCATTTTTGTCCGGAGGCTATGCATGGCTGCAAATTAATTTCATGAAATTTAGTTCATTAGGGTTCAAGATTTGATCTTGGCAAGTGGGCCAGCTGCTTTGGAGCTGAAAAATCATTTTCTTGATATTTGTATTACTGAAATTTTGATGAGAGTTTAAAAGAGCTACATTTTTCTTCCTCAGAAAACAAGTGTTGTATTTTCCCCCCTTTGGTGATATGAAAATGGGGTAGATGAAGAAAATTGAGAATTTGAATTTTATTTTAAAGTTGAGAGGCTGTGGTATATGGAGCATCACAGGGGGGAAAGAACATTAGGTTTTGATAATTCAAATGGGTTTTGGTTTAATTGTTGGGTTGTTGCACTTAGTTACATTGCAACTTGAATGGCTGATTTGCAGAGGCCTAGTCTTGTGGACAGGGACATTGACCAGGTACTCTAAATTTACTGTTTTATTAATTAAGCATTGCAGTTTATTTGAACCATGTTTTTTAGTAACTAGTTATTATTTCAATATCTTTCTTATGAGAATTTCTTGAGGTAAATTCACAAATTATTACATTTTTACATTTTTTGAGTGAAATTATGTTCTCATGAGCTCCTTTTGCCTTTAGGCAATTACTGCCCTTAAGAAAGGGGCCCATTTGCTGAAATATGGTCGGAGAGGCAAGCCGAAGTTTTGCCCGTTTCGACTTTCCAATGTAAGTTCATACTGGAAATCTACAGTTGGAACATTTTAACCAACATTGTTTAATTTTTTAATTTGTTAAGTGTGCTTTTGGTTAAAAAATTCAGGATGAGTCTACCTTGATATGGTATTATGGAAAGGACGAGAAACAGCTCGAGCTACGTCATGTTTCGAGGATTATTCCTGGACAGAGGACTGTAAGTATGATCAATTTTTTTTTTTAAATTTTCTGCTTCATACCGTTCTTTACTTCGTTGATTTATCAAGGATTGTTCCATTTTTTCTATTATTTTGTTGATTTGTTGGGCTTACCAAAAAGGGAACTTGATGGAAAGAACTCCAGTATCCTACTTAATTGGTTAAACGAAGTTTAAATATAATAATAATAATAATAATAATAATAATAATAACAACAACAACAACAATTATAATAATAATAACAACAACAACTATCCAAGGAAAATTTATAAAAATCTGGCTTTGGGTTTAACTTTAGCAAATAAGTTATTTAGTCTTTCACTCTTTCTTGATTTTATCAAGTAGTAAATTGTTTTTGCTATATTTCCCTGTAAAGGACCATTAAATGCAACTTTTTTCAGCTTAAAGGTTAATATCCCTTACCGTTTTGTCAATGATGGTTATATACTTATATTCAAAGCAACTCACATTACCTTTTTTCTCCTCTCAGTCGATATTTCAACGGTATCCCCGGCCCGAAAAGGAATACCAATCATTTTCTCTAATATATAACGACCGATCGTTGGATTTGGTAATTTTTCTGATTATTTCCTTTTTTACATGTCAACCATTTGAACTTAATATTATTCAATTCATGTTTATCAAGTCCTGCTAATTGTTCCAGATATGTAAAGATAAGGATGAAGCCGAAGTTTGGTTCGTCGGTTTAAAAGCTCTGATCGCACGTGGTAACAATAGAAAGCTTAGAAAGGAGTCAAGAAATGAAAATGCATTACCGGAGAGCCCACGTGGTCGTAGGGTTACCCCATCAAACCCATCTGTGAGTTTTTTTTTTGTATGTGTGTTTTGTTTAATTTCGGAAAATAGCTCAACATAAATATGTCTCAGGATCAGGGAGTTATTACCCAAGCCCGGTCCGAAAATAGTTCTCAAAGCAGATTGGGAAAAGCGTTTGCCGACGTTTTATCCTACACCGCAACAAACAAGAACCCTCCTCAATCACAGCCCGATCCCATTTCGTACCCTCCGCCCGCATTGCAGCCCAACGGGCCCGCCGAGACCTCGAATGCCCGAACCTCCGGAGGAGGCGAGACAATCCGCGTCAGCCTCTCCAGCGCGGTGAGCTCGTCCAGCCAGGGCTCGTGCGTCGACGACTTCGACAACCTGGGCGACGTCTTCATCTGGGGCCAAGGCATCGGCGATGGCTTATTGGGTGGCGGCTTGACGCGGGCCCACCGATCGTCGCTGAACGCCAAGATCGACGCGCTTTTGCCTAAAGCCCTCGAGTCGACCGTCGTGCTCGACGCGCACCGCATCGCGTGCGGCCAAAAACACGCCGTCTTGGTCACCAAGCAGGGTGAGATATTCAGCTGGGGCGAGGAGGAGAACGGGCGCCTCGGGCACGGGGTCGATTCGGACATTTCGCACCCGAAGCTTATCCAAACCCTTAGCGGGAAAAGCATTGAGATGGTGGCGTGCGGTGAGTACCATACTTGTGCCGTTACGATCTCTGGCGATTTGTACACTTGGGGGGACGACGGGTGTCTTGGTGGGCCCGGTCATTGGATCCCGAAAAGGGTCCGCGGGCCGATAGAGGGGTTGCAGGTGGCGTTTGTGTCTTGCGGGCCGTGGCATACGGCGGTGTTGACGTCGGCGGGCCGGCTGTTTACGTTCGGGGACGGGACGTTTGGAGCGTTGGGGCACGGGGATCGTGACGGGGTTAATGTTCCACGGGAGGTGGAGGATTTGAAGGGGTTGAAGACGATGAAAGTGGCGTGTGGGGTTTGGCACACGGCGGCGGTTGTTGAGGTGGGGTCCGATTCGGAGCAGCCGTCCGATCGGGTTTTGACGGGGAAGCTGTTCACGTGGGGGGACGGGGATAAAGGACAATTAGGACATGGAGATTGTAAAGCGAGATTAGTTCCTGAGTGCGTTGCTTCGGTGGTCGACTCCGATTTTTCTCAGGTAGTGCTTTATTATTATTTTTATTAAAAATAAATAAAAATAAAAATCGACCACTTTAACAAATTGGACAACTGGGGTGGGAGGGATTGAACCTCGACCTCCTCCCTAATGGATGAAGCCAATTACAATCTCTTCTAATGAGACCCGGCATTTTTTCAAGACAAAAACTTGTGTCAGACCATCTAACAGAAATACTTATTGTCAGATGGAGCACAATTTTTTTTGTTTGGTAATTCTTTAACCTCTTTTAGCGTTCAGATTTTTTAATTAATTTTTTAGGATTTTTATTTATTCAAAATTTTTATTTCATTTTAATTTTTGTTAATTAGAATTTTTATTTTTTGTTTGTTTGGTAATTCTTTTAATTTCTTCTAGTGTTATTCTTTTTTTTTTGTTTTTAAGTTTTTTTTTCTTAATTATTGTTGGATTTAGTTTTAGTGAATTTGGTCTAACGTCAGATGGTCTGACACAAAAATGCCTCTTTTTCCGTAGGTAGTTTGCGGGAGCAATCTGACGGTAGCCCTAACCACATCGGGACGTGTCTACACAATGGGAAGCACGAGCCACGGACAACAAGGCAGCCCGTCATCTGACGGCAAGATCCCCATCTGCGTGCGCGGCACCATCGCCGACTCGTGCGTCGAGGAGATCGCATGCGGCTCGCACCACGTCGCCATCCTCACCTCCAAATCCGAGGTCTACACGTGGGGCCGGGGCTCCAACGGTCAGCTTGGCCACGGCGACACTGAAGACCGAAACATCCCCACCCTCGTCGAGTCGCTGAAAGACAAGCAAGTCAGGAGCATCGCATGCGGCTCGAGTTTCACCGCCGTCATATGCCTCCACAAGTGGATATCCACGGCCGATAACTCTGTTTGTTCGGGCTGCCATAACCCGTTCAACTTCATGCGCAAACGCCATAACTGCTACAACTGCGGGCTCGTCTTCTGCAAAACTTGCAGCACGAGAAAGTCACTCAAGGCCTCGTTGGCGCCGAGCGCCAACAAGCCGTACCGCGTTTGCGACGATTGTTTCCTGAAGCTGCAGAAGTTGATCGAGTCGGCGAATAATAATATCCGGATCTCGAACGTTAAGAGCGTGAATAAGATGGGCGAAATGACGGAAAAGGACGGGAAGGGGAATATTTCGAGGCTGTCATCGGTGGAGTCGTTTAAGTCGGATAGGAATTTTGTGGTGAGTATGAAGTTCGAAGGGGGTGTGGATAATAGTAATAATAGTAGTAACCGGGTTTTTCCGATTCAGAATGGGGGGAATAGTGGTGGTGCGACTCAGAGGCCGAGCACGTCTTCGAAATCGCCAACGAGCCCGTTTGGGTCGTCCCAGAGTTTTCTGTCATTTTTTGTCCCGGATTCGAGAAGGTTGTCGAGATCACCGTCGCCAGTGCCGGGAAAGACGCCACGGAGGTCGACAACGCCGTCGCCGACTATGTCTCTGTCGTTACGGACGTTGGAGGCTAATCCAGATGATTTCAAGAGTAGCGGTGATAGTTTAAGCTTGGAGGTCAGAAATTTAAAGGCACAGGTAAGCTTTCTTTCTTTCTTTCTTTCTTTCTTTCTTTTTTGGTTATTTGTAGGAAACAAGAACACATATTTGTTTTCGGGTCACTTACAAAAAGTCTCCTTGAGGTTTGATTCAGTGTTAATATTAAGGAGCTAACTGTAATATTTTTTATAAACGTGAAGGAAAATTTTGAATTATATTTTTCTTATAGAGGGATAAATGTAAGACAAAATATAATTTTGGATTATAATTTCTTTTTTTTTCCTTCTTAAAATGGCTATATTTTTTTTCCAATTTTGTTACTAAAAATATGATTACAGTTGCTTATTAAATAAGAGTTAAATGTGTCATTTCCAGGTTTTTTAAGTTTTGATATGACATTGTAAGAATAATATAATTTGTTTGATTTCCTGTCAGCAACTAATTAGGGAATCGTAATTATCGGTAAACAAACCAAAGGTTCAATCACCGGATAAATTATGTATCGGAAGTTTTAATTTGGGTTGATATGTTGTTCCAGGTGGAAAATCTAACTAGCAAATCCCAACATCTCGAAGCTGAACTGGAAAGACAGAGAAAGCAACTGAAGGAGGTGACTGCACGAGCCGCTGATGAAGCTGAGAAAAGCAAAGCTGCGAAAGAAGTGATCAAATCTCTGACTGCTCAGGTTTGACTTTCTTTTTTGTTGTTGTTGCTATATTTAAAATTTAACAGCGATGAAGAAAGCATCTTATTTCGTATGACAATAGCTGATTTTGCGAATTAATGTCATTTTATGTTTGTCAACTTTGTTGTTTGTACGAGCTTTTGTGGTGCTAGATAGGAATGATTGTGCATAAAAAATAGGGATAAAAAAAGTTCACAATTACAAAAATACCCCTAAAGTTTGATTTATTGTTAAAACTAAGGGGCTAACTGTAATATATTTTTATAAATGTGAAGGAGGATTTTGAATTTTTTATTATTTTTGCTTATGAGGAGATGAATTTAAGACAATATGAAATCTTGAGTTCTTTTTTTTTAATTAACCCTTAAAAATAATAATTTTATGCTGATATTGATAGATTTAGTCGAAAAGAATCAGAATTGCGAAACTTATGCAATCTTCAGTGTTTTTAATGTGATGGAAAAAACAAATGATTGCCTTAAAAGAACCTCTCTTTTCTTGAAATGAAAGTAAGAGTCTAATAAAAACGAGGATTCTAATTTCTGGCAGTTAAAAGAGATGGCCGAAAAAGTGCCAGACGGACAAGGCCATTTGGATACTAACGAGCAAATGGCGAATGATCCTAACCGTCCATCCAATGGGAGCAGCGTGACAAGCATAACCTCTCCTAAGAGCGAATCTAGTGACAACTCAAATACTCCACAATTACCTAATGGAACAAAGCCGCAATTGCAGAAAACAAAGCGGATTGTACAAGATGAGCCTGGCGTGTACATAACACTTGTCACCTTGCCGAATGGTGTGAATGAACTAAGACGAGTTCGTTTTAGGTACCATTTATTATATTGCATCACAACCACTAGCAAGACCTGTAATAATAAATTTTATTGCTTCTCATTATTTCATACTACTAAATTTAGAGATAATTAACCTTGAGGTTTGACCTAATTACAAAAAAAAAAAAAAAAAAAAATAACTTTCAAAATTAAAAAAATACCCCTGATGTTTGATTCAGTGTTAAAATTAAAGGGCTAACTATAGTAATTTATGATTTGTATGGGGGGTAAATATAAGATAAAATAAAATCTCAGGAGTATTTTCGTAATTCTGAAAGATAGCTGTGTTTTTTGTACTAAGTTCAAATCCCAAGGGTATTGTTGTAATTAACCCTGATGTTTTTTAATGTGATAAATAGAAATGTTCAAAGATTTACTGCTGCATTGATCTTTTCTGCGTATGAGTTTTGACACAAAAAAACACAGCAAACTTTCGAAATTACAAAAATACCCTGAGGTTTGATTTAGTTGCATACGTCAGTGTAGCTTAATTGTTCGGTTTGACCGAGTCTTTTTTTCCCTTGTCCTCAACAGTAGGAAACGTTTCACAGAGGATCAGGCGGAAAAGTGGTGGGCCGAAAACGGGACGAGGGTATGTGAGCGACACAACGTCAGAACTGTGCAGTAGAGTTGATTAAAACAAGCAGAAGCTCATGAGAGCTCATTTCTGACGATGATTAACTGTAAATCCTTTTTCTCAGTTCCTTTGGTTTGTTAAGAGATCTCATCCAGGGCTCTATAATTTTGCGCCATTTTCTGTTTCGTTTGTACTTAGGAAAAAAAACTGATAGTGTAGTTGTATACCATGAGAGGAATCAAGAAAATTTTACGGGTTTTTACTCAGATGCTATTTCATTTCTTTTGAGGGCCTAAAAGAATTTTGGCCAGTTTAAATTCAAATTCTGCAAATTTTCATTTTCCTGGCTTTTGTTTAACCACCAGCACTTTTATTTATTAATACATAATATCGCCAATGTTTTAGGACCCGGCCCTCCCGTGTGGGTCATCGGTTCAATCGCTAAGTATCGTTGGGTTACCAGGTCAACTACTGCCCTTGGACAAAAAAGGAAATATCAAGTAAATAACTAATGCAAATATCATATTTGAAAATCATAAATATCCATAATATTTCATAAACTTATAAATAATATCATCTAAATTATTCCATAAATTAAATTATCAAATGTCACCTACAAAATGAATTGAAGAAAGGGAACGGATCACCGGGATGACTGGCCACAGGGGAAGAGCAGGGACCTCAAGTGAGAAAATCACAGTTACAGTTTTGTATTTCAAAACGACGACAAGAGAGATTCAGTCGATTTGAAGAAACGACGAGGGACATAGCTAAAGAAGTTCAATTTGGCATTCGCCTAGATTTATATTTTAGTTTTCTTTACATCCTCTTCCTTACCTCGGCCGTTTGAATGGGTGTTCATGAATTATGACTTATTTCATTTCAACGATGATCAAACACAACAAAACAAAAACCGCAATGCAAAGAGATGCAAATACGCTAACTTAATATGAAATCCGAACGAGAAAGCCTTTCCTTGGATTAGCAAAATTGTTGAGCACACATAATAAAATTCAGTTCTTTGTTGCATATAACCTATCACATATTTCATCGCCCTTTCGAGGAGGAGTAAGTGCTGCCGAAGGTAGTAGGCTTCTCCTCTCGGAAAGGTTGAGTTGACTCATCGGATACACTTGCCAACCTCGATACACTCCCTTTCCCTTTCCTCGCATTTGGTCCTATTTCCTCTATCATGTGCTTCCACCCATCGATCGGCCTCCTACGGCTAAATATGTGCGTTTTTATAAAGCTGGCAATCTGAAACCCACATCCAAAGCAAAAAATGAAAATGAAAAACTAAACAGCAATGACATAAAAACAGCATACAACATTTCTTTCTAAATTACAAATACCACCCTTGAGTTTGTATTTATTAAAAAAAAAAATGGACCTGGAACTTATTGAAAGCGATTCGACGCTCAAATTCCTGAACCAAAATGTCTTCTTCTCTTTGTGACATGTCCCAAACATTGCCATCCGGATTTTTTGCTGTTGTTTCCCAGCCATCCGGTTTGTTTTTGAACTCAGAGTCAGTGATTTTCGGATCTCCAAAGTCATTATTATTGTTTGCAGAATCGAATATCCTACATTTTATTGAACACGAAAAGCTTAGTGATGATGACCTGATATGATAATCTAAAATCTCCAAGAATGAGTAAATTTTAACATCACTGCAACAACACATAAATGATTTTCTCTAGGAGAAAAAAAAAATATGTCTATCAATTCACCAGTTAAGAATATCATTGAAAATAAATTATAATTAAAAAAAAATGAAAAAAGTGATTCTTAGTTTTTTATGGAGAACGTAACATACTCCGAGGCGCTGTCGAGCAATTTCTCAATATCGTCGCCGCCATAAATGGAATTCCCCAATTTAGCCTCCTCCAATTTCTCAATCTCCTTCACCCACAGACCCGCGTGTATTTTCTGCTTCGTCAGCCTGTAATCCCTCTTAATATTCTCCAAGCTATAAAGCGAAGATGAAGACGAGGCTGATCCCCCCGATGGGAAGACATTTCTATCGGCATCTTTTGTGACCGATTTGCCCTTCCTCTGATCCCAATTATCGTTCATGTCCTCCACGAAAGCCTGGGTATCGGGGTCCATTTCCTCCGGCGGCGGGGCGGAGAGGGTAGTTTGGGGGTTCT
Organism: Phtheirospermum japonicum; assembly: GCA_014905375.1. NCBI lineage: Eukaryota > Viridiplantae > Streptophyta > Magnoliopsida > Lamiales > Orobanchaceae > Phtheirospermum > Phtheirospermum japonicum. The sequence continues at coordinate 1,622,778 of BMAC01000121.1, read as the reverse complement.
GGTCGGCGGCGGCGGGGAGAGAGAAGCTGACGTCGGACTCCCACGGGGCGCGTGGGGATTTTCCGGAGAGATTGTCGGGGAGCCAGGCGGTTTCCCACGCGTCATTCCATTCGTCCTCGCCGGATTTGTTGCTTCTCGTGGTCCGATTGGTCGAGAATAGGCGGACGGAGGCTGCCGACGGCCCGGTGGCGGGGTTTAGGTTGGGTTTTTTGAGGATAGAGGTCAACCTGTGCATAAGCGTCATTTTTTGACATAACATTCGAGTTTGTTGCTTGCACAAGTTATGGTGGTGAATTTCAAGCTTCTATGAGTTCTATCATTAAGCATAAAATTTAACTTCTCAATCTTATTTAACAATTTAGTTCAACAATTTGGAGTTGTATATCATGTATTAAAATTATTAAATAACTATTGAACATTTAATTATAATTTATTATGTTTTTATGAGATTGTAAAATAAAATGTTTTATATAATCTTACAATGTTTTTATAAATTTTTTTAAAAATTGTATAATTAATTTTAAAACGAAAAATAATTACTTCCAAAAAAACATTAAAATAATAAAGTAGTTCAAAAAAAGTATGAACTCAACTTAAAAATAATCAAAACAATATTTTGTCTTCACTAATTATTCAACAAATTTACAAATGAAAAGAAAAATCAGACAAATTATTAAAAATATATAAAATAATTATTTTTATACACTATTTTGTTGACCCGTGTTTTTTGTTGTTGTCTTCTCTAAGAAAAGTATTCTACTATCAGCATGTACGATATACAAAAGTGTAAAATTGTGTACTATATATATTGGGTTAACTAAAACAAACCCAACTAGGTAAAAAAAATGCAAAAAGTGTATACTAAAAATAATAAATAACATTATAAATTTAATTAATGTAATTCTATATTCATATATACATGTGTGTGCGCATTCGTGTGTGCATGTGTGTTGCATATATACTAAATGAAATGTTGACACTGTCGAATGAAATACACAATTAGCGTGCTTTCGTCAACAAGTGATTGATAAAGGACAATTCAGGTATTTGTTATTTTTATGTACTATGTAAACATGTATTTGATACATATATAAAGGGAGTCTTTGATGAATAAGAAAACATTAATTTCTACCGTTTTTTTCGTCTCTCTTTTATGTCTTCTCCTTATACTTTTCCTTTTACGCGTTGTCAGCACGAAACTCTAACATATTGAGAGTGATCAACAAATAAGCCTCCATACCCTATACACAATTTTCGTAGAACCTTCAAACCCTATTGATTTACTTTCTGAACAGTGGAGATTGGTTTCTGAGATACGAGAAAATATATATAAAATTCTGAGTAAAGCAGATTTTATTTTCGGAAATTCTGTGCAGCATTTTTTAAAATACGATTTCACACAATCGAACCGTCGAATCAATCCAAAACTTGGATATATTATTCCAAAGATATGGTAGTTTATTTTGAAAGGTGAATATTTGAATATGAGGTCTGAAGAATTTGATAATGAATTTCGAAGAGATGATCATGTTTCCCGAAATTGTCTGCCCAGTTTTATTTAAAAATTAAATTACACACTATCGAATAGTTGGATGAAGCTGAATTTTGGATATAATATTCAAAAGATATAGTGGTTAAATCTGTACGGTGGAGATCGGGTTTGAATGTCTATGTCATCAGAAACATATTGCGGACAAACTTATTGCTAAAACAAAATTAGGAAAGAATCGTGTCTTTTCTCCGAGGTAACTCGAATTACCCTATTATTATTTATTAAATGTAACTGATAAATATTTGTTTATATGGGTATGTGGTATGGTATGTACTATTGTGAATTCTTATACAAAGCATGTATATGTATATATGTTACCTATGATTATATGCATGTAATGTAATGTATAATACTGGCAAACACGAAAATTTTTGCAATATTTTAATTATATTCATAGAGTACATAATATATATTACTTATGTAAATAAAGTTATTTACATGATTAGATGAGAGATTGATCATGATTTTGCCAATACGTTTAGTTAATCATGAGTTTCAATGAATTGATAAATATGGTAATTCTCAATGAATTGATAGATTCATATGTATGTTGGTAATTCTCATCAAGTTGATTTTATAAGCTACTTTCAATGTATGCATTATTGATTGTACATTTTCATATTTTCATGATAATGAAAGTTCATGAACGATATAAAATTGTATATATAAGTCTTGTGATAAAGTATATTCACATGATATCAAAGAAAGATTATGACATACTTAAAATTGTATAAATAAGTCTTGTGATAAAGTATATTCACATGATATCAAAGAAAGATTATGACATACTTCAAATTCATTATTTAAAGAAATTGATTGAACTAACTCAATCTAAATACAATTTAATATACTCAAAAGAAATTGAGTACTACCATCAATGTTTTGATGTGGAAACTAGAAGAACTACAATTCCACAATAATATCATCCACCAACCCCGACTGACCAAATCTCACTGACAAAGAATCATGAAACTAAGTCAAAGTCAATTCTCTAATGAATTTGAGTCTCATATTGACCCCCAAATCTTATATTGGAAGTATATTTAGTTACAGAATTTCAATAAATTTTGGGATGTGCACTAAATAGATATTTTGAAAATTTTATGAAACACTACTTCCAAGCCTAAAAATTTAGTGAAAAGAGATTTGTTTGCTTGCTCAAAAGGGTTAATAACTTTGATATGTTGTGATTGAAATATGTCTTACCATATGTGAAAAAGAAAGTCACCTTAAATGACAATAAGTAATTGAGAGATTTCCACTTGAGCAAGCATACTAATGCACTTGTATAATATTAATTATGATAAAAAGTCATTGAGAGACATGACATTATTTTTCATAATACCAATGTTAGACCTCTGGATAAGAAATTTCTTGAGGCTAACTAGGATCGATATGAATAGTGGAAATAACCTCAAAATAAAGGGGAAATGACATGTTGACTTTACCTATGTGGGAAGAATGAACCACAAGGTAAGATATGTAAGAGTTTGTGATACTTACTGGTCGTGGTAGAAGTCATGGAGGTTATCCCAATAACTTTGCTTAATCAATGGATTTGATTGATAAAATTTGTTTGTTTCTTACTTTACAAAGAACTTGTGAAAGTATAATCAATCATTCATATTAGACTATTGTATTTGGTTTTAAAGTTTATTTTGAGTTAGATTTATGTGATGTTACCTGATTAATTAGTTAATTATTATTGGCTTATTGGTAAATTTCATTTCCAAGCATTGAATATAATTGAGTTTATTACACATTCACATAAAAGGCTCAGGAGTAAACTATTAGATATAATGTAACATATTTAACAAATAATATAGAATAAAAAGTATTTCGTTCAAATATCTCTGTAGAATGTGAGAATTTATCGAGAAATAGACAATTATTCAATGAATTGATATTTATATATGACAAAGTCTTGATGCCTAGCGACACATTGATTAAAGTCATAAAAACTCAGTATGGACCAAGAGCAAAACGAACCTTGTTAGGTTTGATAATATTCATGTTGATGATTACCATTAAGAATCATATTATGATAATGGAACTATACTTTTAATTTATGTGGAAGAAAGCACGTTTTAGAGTCGATCTAATAATTTTACTTCATTATTTTTTGATTATTGAATCATAAGATATGACCAACAAAGAACTTTTGGACACTGACTCATTCAAGTTTTGACACGACTGGCATAGATTCTTTGGTCGTCGTGATATGATGGTCCATATTATAAGAAACTAACATGGACATGTTTTTATGTGTATATTTTGTATTTTGATTATTACGTGTTTGTCTCTTATGCTTCGAGCTGATAAATAAGTAATCAAGTTTACTTCAACTCTAATTAAATTAATTTTTATTTCTTATACTTATTAATAATCACTACCCCAATTGCACAATCTCACTACTAATAACATTCATACTTGTTTTGTAGTTTTTAGTGGTGGTAAAATAAGAAAAGTGGGTTCATGACTTGATATTATCAGAATTCAATTGTTAGCATGAACCGATGTGTTTTTAGCTTGGGAGAATAGAGGGAAAATGAAAATATACGAAATTAAAGCAAGTAAATGAAATAAAATGAAAGGAAATGCAAGTATTTAGGATGCCTCGAGCGTGTGCCTTATAGAAATTGCAAGTAATAATGAAAATAAGCAATAAAATGTAATGTTTTACCAAGTACAAGTATGAAAGCCTAAGGTCCAACTATGCATGCATGATCATAAAAACTCAAATAATGCAAATTAATGAAAATTGAAAGTACCAATAAAAAGAGTAATAAAAGTTGACGTGAAAATTTAAATCTTTTCGAAAAATAAAAAGAAACAAAGAGTAGATCTAGGATTCAACACAAAACTATGCATGAAAATAAAAACCAAAATAAAGCATATGAAATACTCAATATAAAAATGATCCGAGACCCGATCTATGATCTTGATGTGTCACTCACCTATATTCCATAGCCAATTCACAAGATCAAACTCCAATTCTAATAGCTAAAGCAAGATGCATAAATTCAAGAACAAGCATAAGCATATGAAATTCTCAAAATAAAAATGATCCGAGACTCGATCTATGATCTTGGTGTGTCACTCACCTAGATTTCATAGCCAATTCACAAGATCTAACAAATAATCTAATAGCTAAGGCAAAATTTATAAAATGAAGAACAAGCATGAAATTAAAAGAAAACTTACTTGAATTAAAAAGAGAATCTAAAAGCTTGAATGGAATTACAATCAAAAATAAAATCCAAGGGAGAACTTGAATTCTTCTTGAGCTTACAAACCCAAGGAAATACTTGAAATTAAATCTAGAGAGAGAAATTAAATCATAAACCCAAGCATGGGTTGGGAGGAGGTGTTTTTTTACAAAATGAAAGTTGGGTTCTATTTATAATAGGTTTAATTGGGGTTAAATGGGTCAAGTTGGGCTTTAAGGCTTGAAATTATTGGGTTTGACCAAAATTGACTCGTGTTGACCTTCCTAGCCACTTGGCTCGATTTTACTCAGGGTGGCTCGGTGTGGCTCGATCATGGCCGAGCTGGTCGGCTGGGACCTGGGCGCTGGGTGGGCAAGGACGGGCACTGGCTGGGCCTGGAGTCGGATGTGGCTTAGGCTTTGGTAAGAGGAATGGCGCAAGCACGCGCGGCATGGGCACTGGCGGCAGGCGCTGGGCGGGAGCTGCCTAGCCTGGCGCGCGGGAGGTGCCCAACAAATGCGGGCGCTGGCAGGCGCTGCGCGCACGGGAGCATGCTGGGCGCTGCCTGGCGCGATATTTTGCATGCCTTGGCATCAATTTTTGCTTGCCATGACGAGCATTCCAGAAAGTTTGGCATTTTGGAGCTTGCTTTTGGCACGGCTTGACTTGAAGTTTGGTCCTCAATACCTTTACTTATGAAAATAGAATTTTGAACATAAAACCCAAGAATTTCACCAATCCTTAAACTAATTGAACCCATTAAACCATATTAAATATAAAATCAACACGAAAAACAACAAAAACGAGAAAACAAATGAAAAACCTAATAAAACTCGACTCGAAACCACTAAAAACAACATAAAATCTTGATTAAAAACACGATAAAACACCACAATTACATGCAAAAAACCACCCCACACTTATCAATTTGTTCATCCTCGAACAACCAAAAGAATCGAGAATGTACATGCAATGAGCATTATGTAAAAAGAAAAATCCTTGTACTTATCCTTATTAATATGATGAAAGTATGAACATAAACTCGTTATCGTCAAGCATTGCTCGCATTACTCTTTCTCAAATGAAAACTAAATTGATAACTTCCTCTCAAATGGAACTTTTGAGGGTGTTCCCTCAATTCGCTCAAGTGTTTATTATATGGGACGTGTATACGCTTGAATCGTACTATGCACGCACCTCGTCAAGATTTCACAAATCGAAAACCCAAAATTGCCCATTGTACATGACCAAAAAAGAATCGAAAGAGGTCTTTATTTTGGGTTGTAATGTTGGCTCTTTGGTAAGGTATGGAATATTCGGATATAGTATCTAACACACGATTAAACGTGATCGATAACACACGAAACCCTAATTTTTAGAATCCAAAGCTTATGATCGCTTCACTCTTCCCAAATTACCAAACTTACATTCGAAACCCTTTCGTATACTCACACGCCTTTTAGACTATATCTCACAACACTTCAAAACTTTTTGAATTTGCTTCTTTTTACTAAACTTAGCCTTTTTGAATTAGGCTTTTCACTCGAACGCACGTTTTATCACTTGTTTTGATTTGTGTTGGAGTTTTATTTGTTGTTCTCTATTTTCTTTATATATATTTTTTATATATAAGTAACTCAAAACCCGAAACCCACAATTGATTTCCCACACATTCCTAGTCAACTAATAACACACTCTCTCACCTCACAAATTATGAAGATATAAGAGCTAAAATCGAGTCGGCTAACAAGAAACGGGGCATAGGCTCAAGGGGACTCATTTGGGATTTTTAAGTAGCTTATATATTTGGATATGGCTGAAATAAGGGTTATACATGTGCCTCAAAATCATTTCCAAATTCAATCACGTATCAAAATCAAGCCACCTCAATGCAATTTCCATAAAAATGCAAGCAAGACCGATAATTCACATAAGAGTATTCACTAGTTTGCACTGAGTTTTGGAAATAATATCAAAAGAGCTTTTAGAGATCTGTGATTAGCACGAATTTGCCTTGGTTTTTATTAGTATTTTAGTTTATTTTTCTTTGTGTTATAAGTTGGGTAGTTTGAGCTTAAATTCATATATTTGTATTTTCAGCTTATTTTGATCTAGATTAATGCAAATAAGTGATTATTTGTGGTTTTTCACTTTATAGATAAGTAACCGGAAGAGTTCAGAATGTTAAAGAAGAAGTATGATGATCGAGAGACAAAGATCGAGCTTTCCGGCGAACAAGTAGCAAGAGTTTGAAGTTGGCAGTTTTCTATAACGGTTATTCTACTGAAACCGTTATAGTATCCTTGAAGTCAGAGGCATTAACGATAGCTTTAGCGGTAGATTCCTACCGCTATCTATAACGGTTACGTATCGCTGCCCAGAACCGTTGTCGAAGTGAAGAGTACAAAAATGAAGAGTTAGCGATAGCTTTCTATAAGGGTTACCTACCGCTACCTTATCGTTAATGCTACCGTTAAGACTGGACAGAGAAGCTAACGGTAGCTGTTAACGGTAGCTCCTTACCATTAAGTGCTACCGTTAACTTGCCCTGAAATCGACTTATGATTTCTTGCTGTCTAAGAAATGCGAAAACTATAAATAATCCCCCATAATCCGACTTGGGACGTACACTTAGACCTAAAAACAATCCTAGGGTTGAGGATCCTATTTTCAACACCCTAGGACAAATTTCCAAGATCTACGGCGAAGATTCAATATTCCGAGCGACAAGACGACATTTTTCGTTCAAGATCTGATTTTTCGACGAAGTGCAACCACCAACAACCCGGATTCGCGCGAACTTTCAACAACATTTAGTTATTAATAAGTCTTCTAAACTCTAGTTATTCTTAGCTTTAATCTTAGATAATTTATGTTCTTAGGATTTTATTGTTTTCGCATGAGTTTTTGAGTCGTTTTGATATTTAGAATCGTTTGAACATAGAATCGCTGAGTTTGGAACCTTAGATTTTAGTTTTTTATATTATTATAGCTGCTGCGTTTATTTTCTTGTTCATGCTTGGTGGTGATTTGTTCATGATTAATTTAATTATTGCTTTAGTTTTGATAATTAGTTGATAATTGGTTCATGCTATGTTATTGCTTGAGAGTTTTGAGATTGATCTTATTGTTCTTGAGAATCACATGCTTAGTTTAATTCGTAGAAGTTCATGCATGCTAGATAATTAATTTAGAACTAAAATTGCTTTTAAAACCCCTAGATTAATAATTCTTAGATAATTTAGTTTGAAGCTTTAGTTAATTAGTTAGTTTAAAATAATTAGTTGATGCTTTTAAATTCATTAGTAGTGGATAATTTTCAAAAACCAAGTTTATACAAGTTCTCGTGTTAAAATTGTGACTAAACAAACATTAAAAATCCCGAACATTAGTCCTTGAGAGACGACTCGAGTTAAGCTTGTCAACCTGCACGTGATTCCCTCATTTTGCGGGCGAGCTATAAAATTTCTGACAATTATTTATAAGTAGGCACACACAAAAACTCGAATCAAAAATTGGCGCCGATGCCGGGGACTGGAATAGGTTTTGATAATGTTTGTTCGTGTTATTTGCTTTTTCATCTTTTGTATAAAGGTTCTTTGTTTTCCACTCGATGCGTTGATGTTGTTTGTTGTTGATGCTAGGACGTCGAAGTCTTAGAAACGAACTTGCTCCATATATAGATAACATCGAACGAGTTGGGAGACCGAGAAGACTCTTTCATTCCCCCGACGCAATTAATCGTGATACAAATTCGGCCAACATGTCAAACACTACCCCTATTGGAGGCCGAGGACCAGGAGGAAGAGGAGGAGGATGAACGAATGGTGGTTGAGGGCAGGGAAATGACAATAATACCCCTCTACGATACCAACCATATGGGATGCCACCTACCGATGATCTAAATTTTGGAGACCCACAAGATGACAATCGTCAAGAAGATCCACCGATTCTTGATCCTAATCAAGCGCATAATGATGGAAACAACCAAAGGATCAATAACGAAGAGAATCAAGAAGGAAACTGGTTCCTCAATAATCCAAAAACCGGAGGGGCCCAAGGCCAAGATAATCGTCAAGCAGTGATTCCAGAAAATCAAATCAAATGTCCACAGTACTTTAGGAATCGAGCGGGAGATAAATCATATAACGCTCGTGCAAATGAGGAGTTCTTACGAAACCAAGTTGATAATGGCGGGCCCCAGCCCCAAAACAACCAACAACAAAATGAGAATATAAATCGGGAGCGAGTACCGAATCATTTCCAAAATAGACGAGGAGGACGACAGTACAATGATGGTCAAGACGAAGATGCATTGGACGATGAATATGAGGATGATAACGAGTTTCATGAAGATAATTATTATGAGGATAGGGACGATTTTGGAGGAAGACGTGCTCCTCGATATCAAAACGTACGAAAACAAGGTGACCTCGCATGCCCAACCATTGGACCATATAGCTCAGCAATAGTTTTAGGCCAAGCGGCTAGGAACTACAATTTGAGTACTGGCGATTTGAATAGACTACCCTCTTTCTATGGTTTGTCAAATGAAGACCCACTCGAGTTCGTTATAGAATTTTACATAGCATTATCTGGGATTCAAGATCAAGGACTCAGTGAAGGACAACTTAGAATGAGATACTTCCCTAGTACCCTGAAAGATAAAGTGAAACGATAAATTACAACCTAACTCCTTAACAAATTGGGAGATGGTTTACAAGAAATTTGTGGGAAGATTTTACTCAGCCCAAACGACAACGAAGTTGAGTAGGGAAATTTCCAACTTCGAGCAATTGGATGGCGAATTGTTTCATGAGGCGTGGGATCACTTTAAGGAGCTCCTCAATGAATGTCCACACCATGGTAATAGTGATGAAATGGTCAACAATTACTTTTATGAAAGGTTATTGCCGAATTTCAAGCAACAAGTGGAAACACGAGCAGGAGATTTCGGGGGCTTAACCGCGGAGGAAGCACARGATCTTTTTGAATTAATAAGTGACAAATCGAGGCAAATGATTTCAAGGCCTCAAAAATTTAGAGTGAATGAGGTTTAGGTTACGCAAGAAGAGGATGATAAGATCGAGAAACTCACGAAGCAGGTCGAGTTGTTGACTAAGTTGATGATGCAACAGCAGGAAAAGAAATTACAACCTTCCCATGAAACATGTGGAATATGTGGAGCATTTAGACATGGAGCAAATGCATGTCAAGTAATATTCGAGGAAGATGGGGACGTCGAGGTGAACGCCATTCAAAATTTTCAATCCATTAATTCGGGACATAAGTTCACTTATAATCATGGCATTCATGATCATCCGAATTTGAAGTATGGTCTTGGGAGTTTGAACTATGTGCCAATACGCAAACAAACTGACCCTAAATATTTAGCACCATGACAAGCGAGAAATTGTGCTTTATTTAATGGTTTAAATTCTATATTTTTATGTGCTTAATATTCTTATATATATTTATTTCTCGCATATTTGTTATTATGAGTAGTCGAGCACCAATTGTGTATTTCTCTCTTATTTTGCAGTAATTAGGTGCAAAATTGGTGATTTGAAGACTTAAGAATGATGCATAAGAGTTGCACGAGAAAACGAGAGACAAAACGGGCGAAGAAAATAAAGAAAGGACGATTCTGGGCTTTCTAGATGGGTTATGTAATGGCTTGATAACTCATCTAGGAATCGATAGGAATAATGACCGGCTAGTGTTCCCATCGGGCAAGTAGAGGTCACCTCGGGTAGATTTTCGGGTGGAATTGTAGTTTTGAAGTGACCCGATGATTCATCCAAAAAATAAAAGGAGTAATGGCCGGCTAACTTTTCCAACATGTGGTCGATAAATGAGGGAGGGAAACGATCTTTCTTGGTAGCCGCATTTAACTTCTTAAAATCGATCAACATCCTCCATCCCATTTTCGCCCTCGTGGCTATCAACTTTCCTTTTTCATCCTCAATCATCTTCTCGTCTTCCACTATATCCTTAAATTTTGGACTTAAATGCCTTTGAAATTCTTGAGGTGGTTTGGCATCATCCTCCAAGATGAGTTTATGCAAGTAAGTCCAAGAGCTAGCTCCCTTATTAACTTTGGGTCTCCAACCAATTGCACCCTCATGAATTTTAAGCTCTTCAATCGACCCCTCCTCTTCCTCTCAGTCCGAATTTGCAAAGATAATAATCGGCTTGCTCTCCTCTTCCTCCAAATAGATGCGCTTGAGGGGAGATGGAGGAGGCTTAAGCTCGGGCTTGTGCCTCCTCTTGGTCTCGTTGTGGATTAAATCGAACAAATCACCAATCCTCTTAAGATACTTTTCAAGCTTTCCAATCTTATCATCAAAAATCTCCACCTCCTCCGCCAAAAATTTGTCGGTGCCCTCAATGACACAATCACAATCTCCTTCACTCAAGGCATTGGTACATTGAAACACAATGGACTCGTCATTATGAACAAGAGGCTCATCATCCTCACAACAACCCCCAATATAGACTTCTCGGACAACCTCCTCCTCATTGCTCTTTTCCTCCATATAAACTCATTCGACCGATGTTTTGATCATGTCCATAAATAGCCAATATTCGTAAGATTATTTTGAAGGAGAAGGTAAAGGGGCTCTAGAGGTTGGTGCCATGTACGGGACTTGTGTAGGCCATCGGGAAGTTCTTTTTCCAAAGTGGGGCCCACGGGGGTGGAATCAAGAGGAGTAAGAACACTCGGAATCAAAACCACTTCCTCTTCTGATGGCGAGACAACCGTATTATCAACCACCCCACACTTATCAAGGATCGCGACCATAAGAGTATGCGAAGGTGGACTCACCGGTACAAGTGGACCCATGTGAGGAGTAACACCCGCATATGTATTATCAAAACCAAAAGTCGGATGCATGAGGTTGGTAGGAGGGTAAAGAGGATTATGAGTCAGTGGATGAACAAAAGATGATCTAGCACAACCGGGTCCCAGTTGATACCCACGACCCCCATATACTTCCTCCGAAAGAGGCATCGACATATTGAACGAAGGATTTGAAGGACAAGATGTGGTATCATGGCCAAACATTCCACAAGATGCACAAGGAGGGTCCGGGCTCAGCCTAGACAACTTAGCAACTTGAGCCTCTAAAGTCGCGATCTTCTTGTCCTTCTCAAGATCTTGAGAGGAAGAAACTCCACTCACTTCATTATTACTWTAAAACATGTCTTGACAAGAATTTCGCTCGGGAGGGAGGTATACGCGAGGTGGATGAAACGTCAAATGGTTTGTTAACATCTTTCATAGTGTGGATTGGGTGGGGGGGTGGGGCATCGGAGCTCAAACGTCCAAAATACTCATATGGATCAGGATTTTGAGGACTATTGGTGGAACCGATCGGGATATGATTGAAATTATAATCATGAGGACTTCCATACGGGCCAGGATCGGGAAATTGGCCAACCACGTTCCCATTCGGACTCCCATATCCACCATTATACATATTCGGATAGGGATTGGGAGCACTATAACCACCATGCGGACCGGAATTTGGAGTGTGCATATTCGAAAATTTATTGGGAGCACCATATCCTCCATACAGACCGTTAGTACCCATGAAGCTACTAGACTCAACATGGTTTGCACCATGCCCTCCCATGTCGGGTTGTCCATAGCCGATTCCACCGTTGGCAACGTGGTTTGCACCATGCCCTCCCACATTGCCAAAACCATTATACATCATTCCATTCCTAACATGGTTCGCACCATGCCCTCCCATGTTGGGAATGTAACCTCCAATGCCATAAGTACCTTGCATACTTAACAAAAACGTCAAATACAAAAGAAAGCTAGAAATACAAAGAAACTACAAGCAAATCGAAATTCTTAACCAAAATGAGTTGCAACGGTGACATTTTGTTTTGTAGCTTTTAGTGGTGATAAAATAAGAAAAGTGGGTTTATGGCTTGGTATTATCGGAATTCAATTGCTAGCATGAATCGATGTGTTTTTAGCTTGAGAGAATAGAGGAAAAATATACGAAATTAAAGCAAGTAAATGAAATAAAATGAAAGGAAATGCAAGTATTTAGGATGCCTCGAGCGTGTGCCTTATAGAAATTGCAAGCAATAATGAAAGTAAGCAATAAAATGCAATATTTCACCAAGTACAAGCATGAAAGCCTAAGGTCCAACTATGCAAGCATGATCATAAAAACTCAAATAATGCAAATTAATGAATATTGAAAGCACCAATAAAAAGAGCAATAAAAGTTGACTTGAGAGTTTAAATCTTTTCAAAAAATAACAAGAAACGAAGAGTAGATCTATGATTCAACACAAAACTATGCATGAAAATAAAAACCAAAATAAAGCATATGAAATACTCAAAATAAAAACGATCTGAGACCCGATCTGTGATCTAGATGTGTCACTCACTTAGATTCCATAGCCAATTCACAAGATCAAACTCTAATTCTAATAGCTAAGGCAAAATGCATAAATTGAAGAACAAGCATAAGCATATGAAATACTCAAAATAAAAATGATCCGAGACTCGATCTATGATCTTGGTGTGTCACTCACCTAAATTTCATAGCCAATTCACAAGATCTAATAAATAATCTAAGAGTTAAGGCAAAATTCATAAAAGGAAGAACAAGCATGAAATTAAAAGAAAGCTTACCTGAATTATAAAGAGAATCCAAAAGCTTGAATGGAATTACAATCAAAATTAAAACCCAAGGGAGTACTTGAATTATTTTTGAGTTTACAAACCCAAGGAAATGCTTGAATTTAAATATATATAGAGAGAGGTTAAGTGTATGTTTGGTAAGCATAATAAGCTAGCATATGTCTTATTTAGAGGACTTATAAGCTCTTTGTATTTAAATAAGCCTTGTTTGGTTGCATGAGCTTATTTGAAAAGTTTAAACTTATCTTAGATGCTACTACTACAAGCGTTTCAAATAAGTTCATGGAGCTTTTTGATTTTATTCCTATTTTAACCCTTTTAATTTTTTTAAAAATCAGACTGTATCTCGTTAAGTATTTTTCTTTTTAATTTCACCACTTTTTTGTTAGATGAATATCTAAGAATTATTTTAGTATTGTGAAATTATTATTATTATTATTATTATTACTACTATTATTACTACTATTATTATTAACTAGATAAATATCTAGAATTATTTTATTATTGTGCAATAATAATAATAATAATAATATTAGCTTGATTATAAATTGGCATATAAAGGAAATTAAAAAAGAAAAAAGAATCCTCTCCCAAATCCATTAAAAAGAAGTATTGTGCAATTATTGAAAATTTTATGCGTGTGTGTGTATATTATATATATATATATATGTATATAAGACCAAATTGGTAATAGAAACAATAATAATTAAATTTATAATCCTAATATTATATAAAAATAAATAAAAATAGCATTGACACTATTATTTTAAACATGTACTTTTGTGTAATTTTATATTTTTGAGTCAGCTTATTAGCTAAATTTGTCAAACGCTTTTAATTAGATCAGCTAGCTTTCCAGGTATCAGTTATCAGCTATCAGCTCTCAAATAACTTGTCCGTCATCAGTTAGCTTTTCAGCTATCAGCTAGCTTATCAGCTTTGTCCGCCAAACATGCCTTAAGTCCCAAACCCAAGCATGGGTTGGGAGGAGGTGTTTTTTTACAAAATGAGAGTTGAGTTCTATTTATAATATATTTAATTGGGGTAAATGGGTCAAATTAAGGCTTGAAATTCTTGGGTTTGACCAAAACTGACCCGTGTTGACCTTCCTAGCCACTTGGCTAGCCTTTTGGTTCAGGGTGGCTCGGCCATGGCCGAGCCTGGGCGCGTGCGCGTGCGGGCGCTGGGCGGCTAGGACCTGGGCGCTGGGTGGACAAGGATGGGCGCTGGTTGGGCCTGGCGTCGGATGTGGCGTGGGCTTTGGCGAGAGGATTGGCGCAGGCGCGTGGGCATGGGCACTGTCGGTAGGCGCTAGGCGGGAGGTGCCGAGCGAATGCGGGAGCTGCACTCGCGCGGGGCATGCTGGGCGCTGCTTGGCGCGATATTTAGCATGCCTTGGCTTGCGCCATGCCTTGACGTCAATTTTGGTCTTTTGGCACGGTTTGGCTTGAACTTTGGTCCTCAATGCCTTAACCTATAAAAATAGAATTTTGAACATAAAACCCCAATAATTTCACCAATCCTTAAACTAGTTGAACCCATTAAACCATATTAAATATAAAATCAACAAGAAACATGAAAACAACAAAAACGAGAAAACAAACGAAAAACCTAAAATACTCTACTCGAAACCACTAAAAACAACATAAAACCTTAATTAAAAATACGATAAAAACACCACAATTACATGCAAAGTAATACTCTAATTAAAACTTATCATAATGAATTTATTTATAGCCTAATTCATTCTTATCTCTTACCTTTATTAATAATCTGACCATAGTTTGCATAATCTCAACCTCAATACTAATAAAATTATTATTCGAAGTAAATTTACTCTAATTAATTCATACCCTTGTCATTTAATATCTTTATATACACAATCACAGTCATAATAATCGTCAAATCCATTATTGACCCAAATTTTTTTTAAAAATGTATATAAATTTTATCTTATAAAATAAGAAATAATAAATTATATACGGTTGGTCACCTCAACTTGCCCATTGGCCTGTGGATGGTAGACAGATGTGAAATGCTGGTCAATCTTCATTTTTATGCACCAAGCTTTGATTCTGGCAACCATGAACTGGGTGTCATTGTCTGAGACCAAGATCCTGGGAATACCAAATCTGCATACAATGTTTTTCCACAAAAATCTCATCACCGCATCCTCCGTGATTTTTGCCAAAGCTTCAGCCTCCACCTATTTACTGAAATAATCAATGGCTACTATTAAGAACTTCTTTTGGGCAGGGGCTGTGGGGAAAGGGCCAACCGGATCTATTCCCCATTTGGCAAATGGACAAGGAGAGCTCATTGTCATGAGCTCCTCCGCTAGCCTGTGTATTAAAGGCGAGGTCTTCTGACACCTGTCACAAAATCATACAAAATTCTCCGCCTCCTTTCTCATCTGTGGCCAGAAGTAGCCTGCTCGTAAGACCTTGCTTGAAAGGGCTCTGGAACCCATGTGATTGCCACATCCTTCATGGACCTTCTTAAGAACGTGAGCACCTTCCTCTAGGCTTAGGCATCGCAAAAGGGGCTGCCCAAACCCTCTCCGATACAGCTCTCCCTTAATCAAGCAAAATCTTGCAGCCCTAGTTTTCACCTTTACTGCCTCTTTCTTGTCTTCTGGCAGTTCTCCCTTCTCTAGATACGTTTTTATAGGGATACGACAGTTATTCTTCTCAATCATCGAGCACACCTGCTCTGTCCCAAATTCTTTATCTGCCCTTAGCAAGGTGATCACCCTTTCCTGGCAATCCACAACTGAACTAGCTACTTTTGCCAGATAGTCTGCTCTTCCGTTCTCTTCTCTGGGGATTTGAAGGATCGTCAGAGCTTTCATATCCTTGGTCAATTCCCTAAACCGTGCTAGGTATTTCTGCATATTTTCCTCCCTGGTTTCAAAATCTCCACTTATCTGTTTGCAGACTAGCTGGGAATCCACCCTTGCACATACCCGCTCTGCCCCCTAAGTCTCTTGCCATCTGAACTCCTCTCAGGAGGGCCTCATACTCGGCTGCATTATTGGACAAAGCGTAGTTCAAGCGTACCGCATACTCGGTGGCTACGCTTGTCGGGTCAATTAGAACTATTCCTGCCCCGCAGCCTTGATTTCCTACTGAACCATCCGTGAAAATATGTGTGTGTGTATACACACACACGTGATGTGAAATCAAATATTAGGTTTGTCATGCAATCAACATAATTTGTAATTCAGGTAAGCATGTTAGTGTTATTTGTCTTTAAAAGAGGATATGATGTGATTAGTATATTTTTTCTAATTATCTTGTTCCTATAAGAAGAATAAGTATGTTGTGAGTTTTATTTAAGTATAATACTTAATTTGAATAAAAAAGAACCCAAAATTTGGTTTATTTTGAGGTGAAAAATATTAGTCGATGATGTTTGGGAATATTGCAATATGTGATTTGATATTTCTATATAATATGTTTCTTTTTAATATACATTTAGAATTATTTATAATATATTATTTATTTCTTTTGATAATTTGAGATTTTTTAAATTTGGTTTACCGATGCTTGTTATTATTTGTGATGTATGATATGCTGTTCATATTTTCTTCCCCCTTTTTTTTCCCTTACATCGTTTATTAGTTGTTGTTTTTTTAAGTACCACATTTTTACGAGAAGAGTACATGTATTGTATATGGTGAAATATTTAAATAGTAAGTTTTAGGTTATGTTTTTTAAAAATCAAATTGAGTTTATTTTGGTTTACTTTGACGCACCTAACATGAGGTCGACCATGTTACTTGCTAAGAAAAAAATGGTTGCATACGACTGTAAGCATGGACTAATATTTCTTTTTTTACTTTATGCAAAAAAACTGCTTATTCCTGTTTTCGATTAATTATGATTTAATTTTTTTTGTTGATTTCCATTAGCAAATGATGTAATATAGAAGGTATCAACGAGACAAGCAAGTTTTATGGTTGATATGTAAATAAGGTATGTAGAGAGACATAGTGAAGATTTGACTCTTTATTGCTCAAAGTACTGTTTAAAATAAATTATGGTAGCCACCTATGAACCTGTTGGAAGTGAATGAACGTTGAGAAGTTCGTATGACATGAAAGAAGAAGAAGTTCTCCCACCAAAAGGTTAAGTAAGATTAGAGAAGGTAAAGAGAATAATGATATCTTTTAAAGGGGAACACATGTACAAAACAAAATGTAGTAGATGTGGGGAAAGAGTGCAAATTATTAGATGCACCCGATTCTATATGTGGATGGTATATGTATGTTATGTTCGATGATATATGTATATTTTGTGAGATGGTATATGAATATTTGTGCAATGATATATGGATATTTTTATGTGTCTAAAAGTTGTGTGATGGTATATATGCATGTTCTGTAGGATGGTATGTTGATATTTTTTTGCAATGATATATGTATGTTATGTGGTTCTAAAAGCATAGTGCACCTGGTTTCCTTGTGTGATGATGTATGTATATTATGTATTATGATATATGGATATTTTGTGCAATAATATATGTATGTTCTGCGTGACGATGGATGTTCATGTTGTCAACAATTATATCCATCACATGAAATATACATATCATCACACAAAGTATACATATATTATTACATAAAGAAGTGGGTGCACCTTGGTGCACCACATACTATATCGGGAAATAGGACACAACTTCAAAACATGTAGATGTCTGAATTAAACTATATTTGCATCTAATAAAGTATGAGTTTTTTGTAGTGTGGCTTTCAAACTTCAACCCGGTATGTTTTAGTAATTAGGTGTAATAATTGGCACTGATATGGCCTTATTTGAAAAAACCAAAATGGCATTCGTGCAGTTCATTTGTTTAGTTTATTTGAAATTTATCCGTGTTGGAATAAACAGTCATGCCTATAAATTGATGGATTGTGTATTATGATTCGGACAATGATGCAAATATAAATGAGTACATTTCGATATATTAACAACTAGATCATACCGGCTATATAATTTCCATTTTTTTTAAAAAAAAGAACCCTAGCCAATTTTGCTATTTTATTAAATAACTCTAACCAATTTGATAAGGTCTCTTTGGTTTTTGGTTGATTTTAAGTTGTTTAGAATAAACATATATTCAAGCCTTGTTGAGAAATTATATGTTTTATGTGCATCTGTAATTAATATATTCATTTTTTTCTTACAAGCGGTTAATTACATGAAATCAAATAATTGCATTGAATTGTCGGCAATAATTCGAATTAGTGACATAAAGTAAACCAACTATAAACATAGAATCAACTAATAAATTTAGAATCACCACAAATATAAAAGTGACTAAATTTAAAATATAAATTAACATTGTTGTATTGAAAAACTGTTGTTGGTGAAATTTATGCAAGAAATATTGAACATAGTTGTTGAATCCATCATGTCTGCCCCATCGTCCTCCTGTTGACATATCCTAAAAAGGTGAAAAGGTTATTGCATACATCCTACTTGATTATGCAATTAAAAAAATTGAGAAATAAATATTGAGTCAAGTTCATGTGATAAAGATGTGACCATCAATTGAGAAACATTTAATATACAAGAGAAGATGCATGTAGAAAAACATCTTCATATCTGATAGAGTCATCGCCGTAAATAACGTACAATGCACCTCAATATCTTAAACCCAAAAACACTTAAAATCCACAATATCTAGAATCAACAATGATGTCACTAGAAAAATGGAAAAATACAAATTAGTTCGAGCGTATTATATGACATTTTAATTACAGAAGAAAAAAAATGATAAACAATCGGATATCTCTCGTGGGTTCTAATATTAAAATCCTTTATCAAAATATATTGGGAATAAAGTACTCAGTGTGTAAAACCATCAACAAGCCATAGTCCCCGAACAATTAAAAAATGTTAACAAACTACACTAGCACTTAGAAGAGAATTATAGTATAAAACAAAATATGAAATTCTAATGAGGATTTACCCAACACAAAGCACAATCCACACAAGACCCAAATATATGTCAACTATATATAAATCAAATGTCAACATAAATAATAATAACATAATACTTACATATATCATATATTACACTTTGTATAGAATCATAACATTTACATCTTCAATTACTCTAAGCATTAAGCTATACTAGATGTCAATAAAGAACAACATTTGCTTTTAAACGTAGATTGATAACTACACAACTATTGAGATACATCTAATATATATCAAGGGAAAATTAGAAAAGAATATTAATAATAATTAAATGTATTAATTTGTGTTCATAAAGTATTTGCAAACTTATAAAGTAGCAGCACCAAACTCATGTCTGCCACAGTCCTCTGAGGTTCTGTTTTTCATTTTCAATTACCAGATAAGTCGAATAATAGGAGTCATAAAAACTTGACAACCACTAAACGGAAAATGATGAACTAAGAAGTCAAAACTTGTTTCTCTATTGATTTTAAGACAGGGTAACTAATGATTTATACTTCTTGTTCGATTTTTTTGGACATTAAGGCTCAAATCAGTCATATTAATACATGTATTTCAAATCTGAGCAATTAAAACATCATAACCAACAAACTATTTTTAATATTATCATAACCAAAGAATCACTGCAATATAGAACTGCATTGTCTGAGGTATTTTTCATATTCCTCTGCCGAATTCATCTTTTTTCCCCGACACCGAATTCATGGTTACGCTCTTATCCCTTCTTACTTAAACTCCACAAAACTTGAGCCAATTTGCATCATTGACTGCACTATACCTTTTTACGGATGTAGTTTTCTTCTCAATCGAGCACTAGCCGTGCCCGCCTCCTCGGATAATATACTAATATTTGAAACAACATTCATTTTTTTTGGTTTAAAACTTTGATTTTGGCCATCGAAATGGGATTATAGAAGCAAGAGGCTTTTTTCACCCCTAGAAATTCTAAATGACTAATTCAGTACGTGGGTAATATGATTCACGGGTTTGCTGAATTTCTGATAACAAAGATCAGTTTGAGGGAGATTATTATTCGAATCGATTAAGCAAAGGTAGAAAGAGAGAGAAAGAAGAATAGAAAAAAAAAAGGTTCATTGAGAAAATAAACAACACTAATTACGAATTTCAATTACTATAGACAAGAAATAAATAAACAAATATCATATAAATACATTAAATATGTATAAGATAATTCAAAAATAATGTAATATTAATTTTGATCAAAGTCTCATATTTTTGAGAGAGAATTCAACACACTACATAAAAAAGAAATAATTTAAAATAATAGAAAAAACTAACCAATGATAAATTGAGATTTTTTTTTCTCCTTTAAAAGTAGCACTTCTTGCATTTTCTCATGATATTTTTAGCTTCGAAATGCGTAGTGGCTCATAGCCCAATCAACTTATTTGGTCTGAACTTAACAGGCCCATTAGGGTATTGACCCAGGACTATATAGAGCGTTCTCAATTTTTCCTACCCCCGTAACCCTCGAGTGGCTCACATTTCTACTGCGACCAGCACAGATCGGAGGGAGTGAGGACCTCGGCGGCGGAGAATCATGGTACACGTCTCGTTTTATCGCAACTGTAAGCATCCTTAGCCTCGTCTCGGAAATCACACTATAAAAATGAATCATATATTGTAAAATATGTGTAGGCCGATGGTAAATATTACTGCATGTGTATTACTCTGCGAATGCGTTTGCCATTTGTTCGTCTAATGATTTTCGATTTTTTTTTGCTGGATATCTGATATATGTTATGCTTTGCTGTCTTGTTTCTATTCTGAAAAAAATGTTTGTGTTTGTAGAGTTTAATAATTGATTGGTCTTTCTGATCCTACTCGCAAGGGTATTCCTTTTGTGGTTTCGGAGATGTAGGTGTATTTTTGCTTAGGGTTAATTCTGTGATGTTTGTTCTTTCGCTGTATAAAAAAGTCATGGGAAATTAGGGTCCTTCGCCACTCAATCTAGAAATGAACTATCAGTCCGCTCTTTTATGCTTGCATAGTTTTTGCTCTAAGTTAATTGAATGTTGGAGCATTGTTTCAGATTATTGAGTGGCGCAGCGGAAGCGTGGTGGGCCCATAACCCACAGGTCCCAGGATCGAAACCTGACTGTGATATTATTTTCCAGCCTTTTAAATTTTTTCATTGTCGTGGCCCAACAAGTACACGGGTCTTCCCCAGCGTAATCTTCAAGCTAATTGCCCCTTTTTCTTTTGGAGTTCTCGCCGCCCAAATATATTAATGGGTCAAAATCTTTGTTAGCGATCCAAACACATCACGAATCCGGCCCGCGCCCGACCCAGCGTTACCGTCAAGCTAACGCCACATTTTTCTCGACTTATAAATGATCGTGTATTTTCAAATTTCCAGTCTCTTCACTTCTTCCAAATTCGTACTAGAAATTTTGAAAATTTGCAAACAATTACGACAATGTCTGGAGATTTCTGCACTCAGCGTCCTCTATTCGGCGGCGCCATCGTCTCCAACTTTCCCCTTCGCTTTGAGGTTTGCAATGTGTTTCTGTTTTACCTTTTTTTTTTTATTAAATGAGAAATTTATGCAATTACAATTAATCTTTACTTGGATGCGTAGGATGTAAGCAACATACGCCAAGTTCCCGATCATCAGGTCAGCTTTGATTTTTCTTTTCCCAATTTTGCTAATTCGTTTTTTTTTAAATATATTTTGTGAAGTGCTTTATTTGTTTCGTTGTTGTGTGTTTCTGAAAATATTGTGTTGTTTGCAGGAGGTGTTCGTCGATCCAACGCGCGATGAAAGCTTGATATTTGAGCTGCTGGACTTGAAGGCTGACATGGCGGATCATGGAAGTGCCACCTGGTTTCTTCAAGACCTCGCTAGTGAGCAAGATGCTGAGGGAACTATGGTACAATTAAAATTCTAACTTTTCTATTTAAGATTTTTGCCTTAATTTTTAATGTTGAATTTGGGGCTGCTTGTCGTCTGCTTTTGGTGCTATTTTGGAATCCTGGTAAATTTTCGAAAGTTAATATTCTGAATTATATTTTGAAATTCGATTGATCATTGCAAGGAAAGGCTACAATTCTATATGTTTCAATTTTTGCTTGAAGGTTACAATGTTGCATTAGAACCAATATTTGGGTTTGATTGCTGCTGTAAATCGAGATCATATAATTATGGACACTTATTGATGATAATTTTCTCTGGTTGCCAGTTTGTGTATGTCTTACTTATCCTGTTGCCTGGTTGATTTACACTTATCTTCTTTCGTGTAAAAAAATACGAAGTTCAATTTGTCCGCCTTTGGTTTATTTTTCTGAAGAATAATCATATAATTGATGTTAAATTGAGTTTCATTGGATGATTTCATGGTTTCTTTCTCCTTTCAAAAAAATAAATAAACTATAATTTTTATAGGAAAAAAAAAGAAAAAAGCTGGACTTGGATACTTTTTCTGCCTCTTTTCTGCGTCAACTTTGTTGTTTACTATCTATAGGTGATTCATGTAATTTAGAATTTGGCCTTATTGAGTTTTGTGGATGATGATAATATTAATGTTTTTTCCTTTAATGAAATTTCAGGTGCTTGAGCAGTCAGGGGTATTTGAGGCTGATGGGCTACGATTTAGAAACAATCCTTCTATCATAACTACTGCAGTTGGACAAATGGTATGTACGATATTCTCCTCCTCCTCCTCAGCTTTGTTTAGAATCTCTTAAAGTGCCCAAAAAAGGTCGTGAAGTACTTGGTTTACTACCAAGAAAGCGAAATGATGTCAGTGGAACTATTTAATAAGTTTTCTTTTCCTGAGAATTTCAATGGCTATAAGGTTTTGCTATTATAATGTGGTTTAGTGTATATTTTCCCGGATAAGTTAGTGATATCAGTAAAAACATGGTGGACGGACAAATTTTAACGGATGAAATGTACGCCATTATGGATATGCATGCTCAAGTGGATGAAGTAAATTATATAATATAAAAAAATAAAAAACTTACCAGCTTCCAAATATCAGTGCCTTTGATTACCAAATAATTCTTGTATCTGTCTACTTAATTTTGGATACTTTTCATTTATAGGCCATATCTAAGGGACGTCAGGGCAGAGATGCACAGAACCTAGTTAAGGTAAAGTTACCTTTATTTTTCCTTGTAGTGAGTAGTTTAAGCTTTAATTTTCTAGGATCTGAACCGATATTTTTTTTTTCAGGTCTATTTAGCTAATTGGCGCCTCAAGGGTGTTGCAACAGATGTTCTCGTTACTGCCTATGAGCCTATGTTGATAAAGTAAGTTCCAATGATTAACTATTTCAGCATTAATCTCTCTTTTTCTTGCTTGGACATTTTAGGCCAATATTTTTTTGCATTTTCTCATTTACCATTTTTTTTTCTTTTTTTTTTCTTTGAAGCCCATTGAGTGAAACTGCAGCCGCAGTTGGGGCTGGTTTAGCAGTACCGGCTGCACAGACTGGACGGTTGCCAATGGCCGAGGTTTTCAAAAGTGCCGTTTCAAGCTTCAAGGTGAACGATTGGAGCCTTTTTGGTGCCGTAGCTTGATTTTGGAGACAACTGTGTACCAGTGGTATCTTTGTTAGCCGGTTTTGATTCCTCATTTTGGACTAGTGTTATTAGTTTCTTCTAGGTGAACGAGTAGTTTAAGTATGGTTCTAGAAGTTGCTCGTTACAGCTGCTCCAGTTTCGCCGATACGCCGTCGTTTCAGGAGAAACCCCAGCCCAAGAGAACTTCGACCAAGGACCGGCACACCAAGGTCGACGGCTGGCGGATCCGGATGCCGGCCACCTGCGCCGCCAGGGGCTCACCAGGGAGCTGGTTCATAAATCCGACGGCGAGACCATCGAGTGGCTGCTCCAGCAGGCGGAGCCGTCGGTCATCGCCGCCACCGGGACCGGGACTATTCCGGCGAACTTCCTCACTTAACTTGTCCGCCCGGAGCTCGGGCTCGACCCTTTCGGCTCCGTCGTATTTTGGGCAGAGATCGAATGTTGAAGACTCGTCGCAGAGGTGGGTTTTGATTCCTGGGGTTGGGTTGTCGTCGGCGCCTGCCAACTGTTCGATGAATTTCCTGAGTGAGAATGTGAACGATATGTTGCGGGCTAGTAAACAAGAAGTGAGCGAGACGGGTCTTGAGATGGCGGCGGCGGGGACACGGAGGAAGAGGTGGCCGGAGGAAGACCTGCCGCCGCCGGTGCAGACGCAGATGGGGGGTTATATGGCGGGACCGAGCCAGGTGAGTATGGGCGGTGAATCTAATTTGTGGGGGTTTCGAATAGTGGGCTGATGCATTTTATGAATTTTCCGACAACAATGGCGCCAGCGTTCTTGCCGGGCGGTGGGCGGTGGCGGCGCGGGACGGTGGTGGACGGGGCATTTGGGTATGTTTGGAGGTGTTAATGCGTTTAGGTATATTCCCGGTGATGGCGGGTCGAAGGCGCCGCCGACAGTGGCCACCGCTCAGGCGGCGGCGACTGAATGATTGTAACTTACAATCACTTGTGAATTTCAGTTTCAGCTAGAAGTTGAGAATCACTTTTTATAGAGCTTGCAAGCACTTCTGATATTGTCAATTTCAGCTAGAAATTGAGAATCTGTTTTTTTTATAGCTTGCAAGCATTTCTGATTTTCAGTTTCAACTAAAAGTTGAAAATCACCTTTTTTTTTAGAGCTTGCAAGCACTTCTG
>BMAC01000121.1:1552321-1594313 GCA_014905375.1 Phtheirospermum japonicum | reverse complement strand
AAAAATAGAATTATTTATTTTTGAAATAATTGACAGATATTGTTCAATCAAGGCCATAGAGACAAAATCACTAGCACGATGACCAGCAATGGCTAACATATTGGGTTCTTTACTCTCGTCATTACCTTATTTGAGCTCGACATTTTCCAAAGTACTTGAATGGTATGTTTCACTAAGCTTCTTCCAATTTATCCTCAAAAAAAAAAAAATACAAATCTATTTAAATTCTAACCCGGTAACTAGCTAGTGGTGGCAAACTTATCATTATTGAATCTTGCCTATATCTCTGAAAAGCTCTCGAATTTAGTTGGTTAAAGAATTCAAAATTGCTTGGAAAATCTCATGTGAGTTGCACGTGAAGGCAAAAGCCTATTGAATATTTGGTCAAAAATATAAATTTTTATGATGTGGTACATATAGTCATTTAAAATTGAAAATTTTAATTTTTGGTCAAAGATTCGATTTCGTTTTTTCCTTTTTTTGGCCTTTAGGTGCTATTTATTTTTCACGAGATTTTGAAATTTCTCGCAAATTAAGAACTAAATTCGAGAGTTTCTCAAAAAAAAACAAAAAAAAAACAAAAAAAAAAACGTTTTTCTATGCTACTACTTCTAGACAAGTACATATATATAATAAACGTGTCCAATAAATATGTTGTTGTCGATGTACAAAATGAAAAGGTCCACACACAATACACACACATATATAATGTGTTGTGTGCATAGTTGATATGTATCGAATATATTGATAGATCGCGAGGTTTTTTGTGGTTAATCGAGCATAAATAAACTCAATAAATATAAATTAAAATTTAAAGAATTATTCAGTTTATTGGAAAAAAAAACAATAATTTTAAACCACATAGTAAATATACTAGAGATTTTAAACAAATAAGCTTGTTTAAAATACTTATGTGCTTGCCATGACAAGAACACGTTTTAAAATTAAATTAATCAAATTATTAATTTAATTTATTCAGAGCTTAATAACAAGTCTGCATCGCAAAGTAACGAACTAACGAGACGAATATCAGGTTTCCGATTCGGTCATACGCGAAATTGGTGGGCGTGTGCTGGTTGGTGTTGCCATATTTCAATGGGGTAGCATATGTGTACGAACATTTCATAAGCCCATTCTACAGAAACCCACAGGTTAAACTGTGGGAAACTGTGGTACATTCCCAGGCAAAAGGATATTTTCAGCAAGCCTGATGATATTCTCACTGCTGCTGAGAAATATGTTGAAGAAAATGGACCTGAAGCCTTTGAAAGGATCATTGCTAGGGTACGTAACTATAAATTTTTATATTTCATTGAATTTATGAAAAATTATACGGTACCTTTAAGGGCACCAACGCACCCCTTCCCCCCTAGATATTTTAATTTAAAAAAATTAAAATTAATCTAATGGTTATAAATACACCCCTCTAAGTGGGGAATGATGTCGTGAAGGCACCATAAAAATCCCCTGAATTTATATATATTGATGCGGCGATTTTAGAATATGTATGTTTGGCTTAGTTACAATTTTGGTTCCTTAAATATAAATATAAGTAGGTGACACATTTAATCGTATAATTAGCAATAAAAAGTATTTTCCTTGAATATAGATATTCGGAGGGTGATTAATTGAGAAAATGTATGCATTAATTAGCAGAGAAATAGATCAAAAAATGTGAAAAAATAGTGTTTGTTGTGTGATTGGGGAAAAACTTTCTCCAAATGCCAACAAAACGTTTTCAGGATCAAATTTGCAAAATAAAATTTATGAGACCAAAATTATTAGGATACTTAGAGTTTCTCCAGTGAGATAATGTAAATTGCTAATGACATGGCAAATACAATATCATTATTTTATCTACATTTTTCTTTACCACAAGAATTTTGAGTTTATGTGACAAAAAAATTTACTCTAATTGATATCTTATTAGAGATGCTCTTAATGAACCAAATCTGCAAACTATCTCCAATACTTATTTTTCCCAAATTTGATTATATTTTATTTAATGGGTGTAGGCTGATAGAGAAGCAAGAAGCAGGAGGAGCAGCTACACAATCTTTCATAATGATTATGAATATTAATGAAGTTTGCGGCTATAAAGATTGAACTAATTACTGTTATTTATTATGGGTCTATGTAAATATATTTTTCTAAAATTTAATGACCGTATGAGTTGATTATTTTAATACTACTTTCTGATTATGACTATTTTGTTTGTTCCTTCATTTCATTTTATAATCTTCAAAATGGGTATATATTTTATTTTTCTCCAGATCAATATTCTAAAACAACTAATTGAACATATATAGGTAGCTTACCCAACTAAATAAATTCAACGTGCGACGGAAGTGGTTCAGTTGACAGGTTTCCAATTACTACTAGATCTAGATTGTTTGGTTTAATTTATTTATAACCAACTTAAAATGTTTTGTACTCCCCTATATCATAAAGATATTTCTTATCTGGATAATAGATATATCTCGAGATATAAGAGATTATCGAGGTACTAAATTAAAACTTGAAAAAATTTAAATTTTAAAACATATATATCTGCCTATTTTTAGAAAAGAACATAAATTGGGACCTGTGAGCTTAGCCCATAGCTATAATTTACATTAACTCTTCAAAGTATATACTTTCTCTGTTCCACATGTATAGTTAATATTTTATTTCCATTATTTCAAACAAAGATAGTCAAGTTACTATATTTAACATATTCTTAAATTCTCATTTCAGTCATACTCTTTATTAATATTTTTGAAATATTAGTTTTCTACATGATAAATTGAAATTGATGATTACAATATAAAATCTTATTATTTCAATAATAAATATACTAATCCCAACACTAATTTCTAACTAAATTAATGACTTAACTATATAAACTACTTATTTTTTAATTTGTGTAAAATCAACCGCAAAACTATCATTTTGGGACGAAGAGAATAGTATTTACCTCAAATAAAAATGCTCAAATATTTGTCTCCAATATATAAAAACTTATTACTCATCCATCTATGGCAATGACAAATTAAAGATTCACTAATTGTGGAAAGTGGATTATATTTTGAGACGAATGAAAATAGTACACGAATACTTGATTTGTCAAAAATAAATTTAATATTATTATTTTTAATTATAAAAGTGTCATTTCTTAACTAAAGATATCAGTTTATATTTTAACCAAATATTTAACTAAAAGATAATAGAGTTACATTTAAGTTTTCATTAAATATTATTATTATTTGCTCTAAAAGTGTTATTTCTAGTAATTTTTCCTTTGCCTCCGGCTATCTCGCGATACCATCTACGGGTTGACCCGCAGCTCCCCTGACCAATTCTAGGTCCAATAGAAGCAAGCTCTACAGTGATTCGGCAGCAATAACGGAAGCAACAGAAATAAGTGGATTCATAATAAGTCCCTTGTACCAACAAAAAGAAATGGTTATGACTTAATTATTACATGTTCATTTTAAATAAAATCATCATTTTCTTTTTAAATAGCATCACTCTTTGTCGTAAATGTATAACATAGCCTATTTGTCGTTAATGTGTGAATTAAAAAAACTAAATCAGCATCATTTTTTTTAAAGTGTCACTCTTAGTCGTAAATGTATGCCCTAGCCTATTTGTCGTTAATTGTTCAAATTAAAAAAAAAAAACATCAATTTTTTTTTTTAAATGTCACTCTTAATCGTAAATGTATGTAACCTATTTGTCATTAATGCATCGATTAAAAAAAATAGAATAACTATGACTTGAAGCCAACTCTATTTAGTTTAAGGGTGTGTTTTGCTTGTAATTGTTGTGTTTTTCTTCGTATTTTTAGATAAATTTTTATATTGATCTTAGTAGTTTTGAGTAGTTTTTCGTTAGGTTTCTAGGTCGTTTTTCTTGTTTTGTTGTTTTTTTGTGTTTCTCATTGTTTTTATATTTAATTTGGTTGAATGAGTTTAATTACCTTGAGGTTTGGTGAAACTCTTGGGTTTTTATGTTTAAAATTCTAATTTTATAGTCCAAGGCATTAAGGATCAAAATTCAAGCCAATAGAGACTCAAAAATGCTCAAACATTCTGGAATGGTGGTCGTGGCTCGCCGATGCTCGCCAAAACTCGTGCCTGCGCGCGCCAACCCATCCCGACAGCACACGAATCCGCCCGGCGTCTCTCGGCAGCACCCGCACGCTCTCGCCACGTCTCACGCGCCTGCGCTCCGCCTTTCGCGACCGCGCGCGCCTGCTCGCCAAGCGCCCGCAACCTGCCGGCCACCTGCGCCCAGCAGCGCCCAGGCTCGGCCATAGCCGAGCCACATCGTGCCATGGTCAAGCCATCTCGAGCCATATCGAGCCAAAAAGTGCCAAAGAGCTAGCCAAGGGTCTAGGAAGGTGCCTCCGTGTCAAACCCGGGAATTTCAAGCCTTTTTGGCTAATTTGGCCCATTTAAACCCAATTAAATTAGTATAAATAGACCACAACTCTCATTTTTGTAAAACACATCCTTCCAACCCAAACTTGGGTTTGGGACTTAATTTTCTCTCTCTAGATTTAATCTTCATTCCTTGGGTTTGTAAGCTCAAGAAGGATTCAAGTACTCCCTTGAATTATTAATTCCTTGCAATTTCAATCAAGCTTTTGGATTCTCTCTTTAATTTTAGTAAGCTTTCCTTTTAATTTCAAACTTTCTTCTTCATTTTTCATGCTTGTTCTTCATATTATGCTTTTTGTCTTACCTACTTGATTTCATGCTAGATCTTGTGAATTAACTATGGATTCTAGTTGAGTGACACGCCTAGACTATAGATCGGGTCCTTGATCGTCTTGATTTTGAGTTTTTTCCATTGCTTTATTTTGAATTAAATTCCCATGCATAGTTTTAGAATAAATCTTAGAGCTCCTCTTCGTTTCTCGTTATTTTCCTTAAAGTTTTTAACTTTAATGTCAACTTTCATTGCTTTATCCATTCATGCTTTCAATTTTTATTAATTTGCATTATTTAAGATTTTTTGCATAGTTGTACCTTGTGCATGCATGCTTGTACTTGGTGAAACTTTGCATTTTCTTGCTTATTTCCTTTATTGCTTTGCAATTTCAATTTAGGCATACGACCGAGGCATCCTACCCACATGTATTTCAATTTCTTAGCTTAGTTAGATAGTTTAATTGCTTTATTTTTATTTTCCAAACTTAAAACACATTGAAACCCCCAATTGAATCGAATACCGATATAATACCAAGTCATGAACCCGTTGATATATTTCAACACCACGAAAACTCTCCAAACATGGTGTGTACACCGCGGGATCAATTCCAACTTTTGGTATAATGAATATTTGAAATAATATAAAAAAATTACCAAATAAAAAAGTATTAAAAATGAGTTGTGGGGACATAAAATTAATTGAGAAGTTTTGTAAACAAAATATAAAGTGTTATAGTATAATATTATATGAATCTCCAAACTTGAAATCATAAAAACAGTTATATAATAAATTACTTAAATTCATCTAATTATTTAATCAATTTTGAAAAAAGTTTATAGAATAATATTTAAGTGGTTAAAAATTATAATGTAAGTTAAATAAATATAAAAATAATTAAATGATTATTCTATAATATTATTATTATATAAAAACATAATAAAGTGTGATTCACTCCTAAATAGTTATTTCATAAATTTGGAAAAGTTGAAAAAATAAATAATATAAAATAATATAAAACTAAAACTACCAAAAAAAAAGCCAAATCCATCATTGGAGGCTTAGGTGGGTTTCGACGAACAGAACACTTTATTCCGATCTGCTCTCCATAATAATATTTAAATAATTATTTATAATATTATTATTTTATAAAAATATAATAAAATATGATTAACTTCTATATAATTATTTTAAAAATGGAAAAATAAAAAATAAAATTAAATTAACAACCAAATAAAAAAATAAAAAAAAGTAAGGTGTCGGACCACAAAATTAGACAAAATATAAAATATTATAATTTGATACGGTATAAATCTCAAACATGAAATCTTAAAAAGTTATGTAATAATCTATTATTTAAATTCATATAAGTATTTAATAAATTTTTCAAAAAATAAAAATTCTTAAAAATACTATAGAATAATAATATACGTAGTTACAAAAAAATTAATGAAATAAATAGAAATATACTTAAATAATTATTTCATAAATCAGAAAAAAATATATTGAGTATTATGAAATAATATAAAATAATAAAAATTCCAAATATAGTATTCAAACAAGTGAGATGTTGAGATACGAAATTATTTGAGAACCCTTGTAAACAAAATATAAAATTTTATAATGTTTGGAAATGTAAGATATCACTCTAAGAGATATACCTTCAATCAATTTACTATTACAATACATAATTTAAAAAATGTGTATTTTAAGCGATCACAAAACTTAAGCCACAAATTGGTAATATTTTTACCAGCACAGTTCAAATAGAATGCAAAATACGATTTTTAGGTAGTATGAGGTATGTCGACGATTTAGAGCAACTAGATATCTGAAGTCGATGAGAGGGTAAGTTGGATTGAATTTTTCTATAGAACCAGATAGGGCTCCATTACGTAGTCCTATATAACACATGACATCCATCCCACCGTGCATTTATAAAAAAAAAAGGAAGAATAAAAAAGAAAAAATAATTAAGGGCTCAGATGAATGTCATGTCATTTATAAGGCTCCTAATGGAGCCCTATCTGGTTCTATAGAAGAACCGAAGTTTGATTAGAGCATCTCCAATGGTCGGTGAAAAGTCTAACCACAAATCAAATAGATAGTAGATTTGATTTTTTTTTCTTCTCCAATTACTAGTATTCACATTGTGAATTGTTGAGTTGGCATAAATATTGCGAAAGCTAATATTTCACTATAAACATAGTGAGTGAAAATATGAAAACTACGTTTATATTTATTAACTATTGAAAATATATATATATAAATAAATGTCAAATAAATTATATCATCTCCACATTCATTTATTTTTGGTCCACTTCTTCATAATTATCACTAATAGTCGAAAATGCTCTTAATAAATGAGCTAGGCATCGAGAAATTATAAGAAACCCAGTGCGCTGCAATTTCGTCATTTTATATTTTATGGACTTGATTATTTTAAGATGCAGATGGAAAAAGTTGCACACGTGTATGTCGATAGAATCTGAAATAATATTGTACTAGTTTAACACACGCATATTATGCGGGATTTAAAAAATATTAATATTTATTAAAAATATTAAAATAATATTAAAAATAGTATATACAAATCATAACATTATTTGTTTTATTTACTGGAAGATTACTTTTCACAAATAATTTTACACATAAATCGGAACATTGCTTGTTCTAATTATAGTAAGACTGGTTTTCACAATATAGAAATTTCAAGTTTCTTTTACTGTGAGTCACAAAATTAGTTGTAACGCATATCAAAATACCCTAAACTCGACAGAGAAACCCGTAGAAAATTGAGTTTGAAAAATATATAACATACAATACATGTGTGTCACGTTGAATATGTGATATAAAAAAATTAAAATCTATAAGGTACTATTAATTCTATTAAAAAAATATCGTACATCTAACTTGTGATATATGTAATATTATTTTATTTTTTTTAATCTACGTAAGATACTAATTTTATAGATATATAATATGCATATCGGTGCATTATATTGGAATTAGATAAAGAGATTTAGAATATATATTTATTTTTCTAGGCGTAAAAATTTGTTTTATTATTTATTTTATCTTTTTTGTTTCCCTTTTTTTTTTTCTGCGAAACAACATTTTTTCATATATATTTAATATTAATAAAGAAATTTAAGTTTATGTTTTATATATTTATTTCTCTTTTATAATAATTTTATATACCTTTTATTTTTTAAAATAAACATTTAAGATTCTAATAAAATTATTTCAACTTTTATTATAAATAAAAATTATTCAACTTATACTTTTATTTTTACATTGGAATAATAAAAGTAAGATATTGAATTAGTCAAAATCTGTTTAAAAAAATATTAAATTAGGTAACCTGTAATAAAAGGAAAATATTGAATTAGGCAAAGTATAATAATAGAAAAATATTAAATTAAATAAAATCAAAAAAAAATAATACTAAATTAGGTAAATAGTAGATTCGAATGACACCGAAGCACCAGAATTCTTTCCAAACCTAACAAAGCGTGAAAAGAAGACACATATGATAGGAGAATTTTGCATTATTATATAGTAGAGATTGTACTCGAAAACGAGAAAAGAAACCTATTGGTCTATTCGAGGCATGACGTTGTCCACAATGGCCTTTTTGCTAATATTTGATAATTTATGGGCTTAATATTATACATTATTTTTTATATATAAATATGACAAAGATTAGGAAATATTATTTATATAGAGAGAGGTGTTATATTAGGTTGTTTATAAAGAAGTGTTCAATAATTTATAATTTCTAGGGGATTGATCAATAAATATAAATATAAGTTAATATTGTTCATTAAATCTTTCATCTTCTTCTCTTTTTTTTTTTTTCCTTTTATGGTACATTAACTACATCTAGGATTAATCTGTCAAAAATACTCTTCATATACCCAACTTACCTTTTCCCCACACCCCACAAACTTTCAGCGTCGATTTCGACTAGCTCTAATGTCCGTTTAATTTGAAAATCTTATCACTAATTTTTGTTTTCATTCTAAGTTGACCTGCAAAATTTCAGGTCAATCGAAGTTCGTTTATTTTGTTAGATCATCGGTCAAAGTTTCAATTTTCACACCTTTTTCGCACAAAAAATCAGAAACTTTTGGCGTCAAAATCCAATTTAGCATTGTTAAAATGGGTCAAATCCTGTGCATTGGCCCGTTAGTCTACAAAAACAGGTGGATCTGGACTGCTATTTTGTAGGCCCGTTAAATTATGGGATTATTCGGCCTCTCCGTTAAGATCGCGGGGCAATTACGAAGCAAAGCGGGTTGGCCCCGGGCTTTTTCTCATTTTTCTTTTTAAATATATATTCTTATTATTTATTAATATTGTAAATTTATAATATTAGAAAATGACTCAAATTAAAGGAAAATAGAATTATTTAGATTAGTATAAATATAGTTTTTCTCAAAAAGGTATTTATTACCCTTTAATAGAATATTTATAATTTTGAAATATAACTTGATTTATTATTATTATTATTTGTAGTTAGGCTAAATGAATTGAAAGTTATTTATAAATTTTTTGAAAAAGTTGTGTTTTTTTTTTTAATTGTTCGTCACGTAGGCTAACCCATTAACCCATGGACGGGTCGTAGGCTTAGGTTTTCTCGACCCACATAGAAACTGATCATGCCCATTCCACCGCATTTTAGGGTGGCTCGCGATGGGCTGGTGCGAACCGAGCTGTCTCATTTAACAGTGCTAGTCCAATCCATAGCCCCCGAGCAAAACCTAAAATATCAAATATTCCAACTAGAAAACAAACTGAGTTGTCTCGTTTGACGTGCTAGTCCAATCCATTGCCCCCAAGCAAGACCTAAAGTACCAAATATTCCAATTAGAAAACAAATTAATTTTAATATATATATATATATATATTTATTTATTTTTTTTACTTGTACCAAATTTCATATTCATTACTGTTGTGAAATAGAGAAAATAGAGGAATATGTGAGGAGGGAAAGATAATGTGTGATCTTATTATGAGGATTGGAGCCTCTTATTTATAGGTACAGTCTTAGATCTTAGGGGAACAATGGTTAGTCACTAATACATAATTATAAAACTCCCCCTTGAATGATTTAAAATGCTGCCTCGTTAAAACATGCCCAAAAAACCCAATGGGACAAAGCCTTGTCGAAGGAAAAAGAGTACATCTACTCCCCCTAAAAACCTTCAATGTAGATCTTTGAGTCGACTTATATCAATCTCGTGTACCAATTTTTTTCTAAACAATGATGTTGGTAATGTCTTCGTGAACAATTTGCCAAATTACCACTTGAGTGAATTTGTTAGATATTGATGTCGCTACTCTTTTGGAGATCTTGTGTGTAGAAGTTGGGAAATATATATTTTTCTTTATCACATTTTATGGCCATATATGAGTGCGTGATATACGAAATATATATTTTCACACTTATGATTTCAAATGTTGTCTCATTAAAACTTTGCCATAAAAATCTTGTGGGAAAAAAACTGATCAAAGGAAAAAAGAGTATAACTACTCCCCTTGGCTTCAATCGATAGCAGTTATCGAGTTCATCGTCTATCTTTTTTCAATTAATATCTTAAAACTTTTAAATATAATATGATTATTAACTCTTCATGCGTTTTATAACGCATGTAGATGTTTATGCATCATTATCATGTAATAATATGCCTCATCAAAACCTTTCAAGGAAAACCCGACGGGAGAAATCTGAGTAAAAAAAAAAGTACATTATTCTTTGAATATGCTCATAATGCTGCCTCGTTAAAAAACTTAATGGGAAAACCCAAATGAGACAAAATCTTAGTTAAGTGAAAAAGAGTGCAATGCATATTTCATCATATTAACTGAAAATGTTACAAATATGCTTAAAACAAATATAAATTCTTCTGGAATTTTATTTCATTCATGATATTGTTATATATTGTCGGTTGAATGAAACTTCAAGTTTCAATATCATCCACCGCGTACAAGAATACTCTTGTAGCATAAATATTTTTTTTATATGTATTATTGAAAACATATTTCATGTGAATGAACTTCTAGTACAACATATTGCAATCCATAAGATTGCATATTCAATCTTAGCCAAACAATTATTTTTAATTAATATAAAATCACCCTCGCTAGCATTGAGCTCATGGGTACAAATATAGTCGAATAATTTTCTTATTGATTGATCCAATTATATAGACATAACTTATCGAGATCTTTATCGAGATCTCTTTGTTCTACATTATCATCAGGTACCTAAACCTCGTCAAGGTTTTATGATTCGTTATGTCTGTTTACTCTACTGAGCATAACGTTTAGTAAGAAATCCACCACAAATAATTGCTCCATATAATGATAAATATTGAAATTAATCATTACAATGCTTCATGCATGCCTTTAAATTTGAAACCATTGATAATCTTATAGTCAATTATCTAACATGCAAATTTTCGCTACAAACTCCAGGTTTGCTTTAAACTTTGCTATGATTATATTTACTCATTTCAAATTTTTTATTACAATGACATATGCATCTCATATTTTTGGTTACCATGACATATGATTAATCTCCATCTAATGCTGAGAATATTGTTTATTGTACAATAACTAACAAATTATGAGAATAAATTTATCTTTATTTGATATGTTCTCAGCATTCGCTATCCTTTTTGACATGTGGTGGGACGATTACAAATATCGCACTTGTTTAAATTTTTATGGAGACCTCTAGCTGTAAGCCATAGACTTTTCATATTAAACATATCTAATACAACCAGTGAAATATTCATTTCACATAACTACAAAATTTGTTCTCATCAAATGATATAACAAATATTATGAGGCATATTAGTTACTTTTGCAAACGATAAGTGTTTTTATTAAATACATGCGTTACTTATGCTCTCATGGCCAATCGAGCAAATATTATCATAAACTTCTGGTTATGAGATAATAACTCATGCAATCTTCAAGTGGATCTAAATATCTAGAAGTCAATATGGAGGGTGAATGAATGGGCCCTAAAGATCTCACTCCTTAATATAAAATATTAATATTATTGGAACTTACTTCCAATTAAAAGAATAATAATTTAATGGTTCATTTTATTGAGAACGTTTAGCTTTAAAAAAATAGAAGAATTTTCATACTCTTCAAAAATTAATAAACTGAGATAGTCATACAATTCATGATAGTAATGAACTTCGGGTTCAAAATAAAAAAAGTAATTTGAGTTAATACTAGTTTATAGTACAAATTAATTCGACAATAAATCGTCTCAAATTCTTATGAATATTTCAACTAAAAATCAAAACCATGGTTGATTTATATTTCAAATTGTATCACCACGAGCTTGTAGTTCAAGTGGTATCACTGACCCATTATAAGGGTGTTGACAAGGGCTCGATTTAAGATTAATCTTTATTTTCCAACCACTCCTCCCAACTTATAAAAAGATTATAAATTGTAAAAAAAAACAATTATAGAAACTTTACTTGTGATATTGTGAAATTTGTACTATTTTTAAGAATATAATCAATTTGAAACTTTAAGATTTATAAGAGTCCATAACGTATAAATAATACTTATGGTATATATTTTCTTCAAAAAAATGATAAATTTTTGTATAAGAAAATAATATACTTTTTGGGACATTATAAAGTAGCAATGATTGATTTGATGTATTACTCATTTGTGAGTATGCTTGGTTTTTAATATTGCATATGAAATAGTGTCATTTTTCAAGAGTAAGAATGTATTGCTGTTGAAGTAGTGCTATCTACGCCAAATATTCTTTTTGATACTTTCTTCAAGAACATAGAATTGGTAAATAAATATATAAATAATTTCCAGTAGCATGTAATCTTCGTAATAAATATTATTATTAGTTGTGCTACTTTAGGAATAACAACATAACTATAATGTAACAATGACACCTAAATGATACTTTTAATAAATAAATAATACATATAGTAAAAATGTTTCTTCAAAAGCATTCTTAATATTCTGGAATACTATATATTTTTTTTATCAGAAAAATACGAATTATATATCTTATAATGTTCTTCATGTACATATCATACTCAACTGAGAAATTACGATATAAAATATTTCTTCATAAATTATAATTTATATTTTAATAATCTTCTACACTATTAAGAATTGTAAAATCGTATCTAGCAAAGATAGTACGATAAATATGAGCTGAAAATCAGAGCTTGATATTTCAAATCTATCGTGCTTGCATGTGAATTGTGCCGTTAAACTAAATTACAATAACAAGAATTGAACTAAAAGAGTATTATAAATTCATATTAGTGACTAGATCCCATTAGAATCATATAAACTATAATATTTGGGATGCATCGCCTCTTAACCGAAATCACATCATGTGAGGTATTCTAATTACCACATAATGCACATTAACTGCTATGAAATGTATTCCAAGAAAAATGGGGATAAAAAATTCTTTTAATATCTCACCCACAATCAAGTCTTAAAATAAAAATGCATAAAATATGTAGGAAAGCAATTTTTGTCCTGTAAGTTTGACCCATTTTAATTTTGTCCTGTAAATATAGGCAGTTTGGAAATTGTCATGTATCTTTAAAATCTTCACATTTTATGTCCTCTAAATATAGGCGGTTTGAAAATTATCATGTATCTTAAAAAATTGCGAAAATTTATAGGATAAAAAACGCGAAGATTTTTTAAGATACAGGATAATTTTTGAACCACCTAATTTAGAGGACATAAAATGCGAAGATTTTAAAGATACAAGACAATTTTCAAACCGCCTATATTTACAGGACAAAAATTAAAAAGGGTCAAACTTACAGGACAAAAAATGCAATTTTCCTAATATGTAGATTATGCTTTATATTCGCCTGTGATGATCAATTCGACAAGATAAAAGTTTCTTATGTCATGAATGTAGATACAAAATAAAGTTTCAAGAGAATTATCTAATTGTATCCCCCCTTTTTAAATTATATTTCATTAAAAACTCTCTAAGAACAAGAACAAATTCACAATTGAAACACATAAATTTGAATTAACATATATATAAAAAGAGAAAATACGTACCTTAATTGGATAGTCTCCTCATGAAAAATATGTACCCGTGGCTAGATTCTCAAATTTTTTTGATGAAATTGTGGACAAGTTCGTTCACCAATTGTCTAAAAGTAAATAAAGATAACTAATCTCACGAAGAAAAGTACTTGATCTAGAACTATAGTGTTAACATAATATAAATATTAAAATTTCTTCAAAATTAAGTATCATAGATCACAATATGTGTTACTTCAAGAGCACGATAATTTAGTTTAGATTTAAAAGATATAAGTTAAGTACAAGTATGACTTTTTTTTTAAGAACATGGGATATTCTTCATGAATATTGATTGTCATATGAAATAAGAACAATTACAAATATTCCTCTAAAATATTATACTTGGTCGTTCTTTTTCAGGGGAAGCTATTTGAATTAACATAATTAAAATACATGACAGGAAAATAACATAGTATGATAATTAAAAAAAATCTTCAAGAGCAATTGTAGATCTCATAGTAATAATATGTAATATGCAATTAGAACATTAAAAAAAATAAACTAAATCTCATAGTATTCTTCAAGATTACATAATATTCAATTAGAATATTAAAAAATAATTAGATCTCATATTATTCTTCAATAATATATAAAAATGTGATATAAAAAATTAAAATTTATAAGTTGTAAGACATAGCATGTAAAATTGTAAAATATACAACAGCCACGAGTCGCATGTAAATGTGTGATATAAAAATTAAAATTTATAAGGTACTGATAATTCTATTACAAAACGTCATATATCTAACTTGTAGTATATGTAATATTATTTTATTATTATTTTTCCTGCGTAAGACATTAATTTGTTCATATAAATATATAATGTGTTTATCAATGCATTTTGTTGGAATTAGACAAGGAGATTTAAAATATATTTAATATTTATTTTCTTAAGTGTAATAATTTACTATTTTTAGTTTTTGCTAATAGTGTTTATCTTTTTTTTTTTTTAGCATAACAATAATTCTTTATATAAATTATTAATGTTATTTCGAATATATTATATTAGGATTAGATATCCAAATTTAAGTTTATATATTTTATATTTATTTACCTTTTGTAATAACTAGTGCTTAACTCGTGCGATGCAAGAAGCGAATTGAAATGAATGGTATAAATTTATTTGATTGTAATATAATAACCTAAAATACTGTCACTGATTACTGGTCAACATAAGCAAATTTAAAACAAATGGTGTGGATATAAGCACCTCGTTTATTTATTAGTTCACCTCACTAAAAATGTTATCACAAAAATGTCAATATTATTCTTAAACCCGTGCAACACCAAATACCTCATCCCCTTCGATTCTCCACCACAACTCCAGCACCGCCCATCATCGTCATCACTGTCAAGACCACCGTCTGTTGAAGGGTATAAACAAAACATGCGCACATAAATATGCCTCCGCCGCCGCCGCCGCCGCCGCCGCCGCCGTGCCATTGAAGAAAGAAAAAGGGAAAAATGCCTTTAAAAAAAGTCGTTCGAACCAAACTTCCGAACACAAAATATATGTTCAAAAAAATTGATTTGAACACAAAATATAACTGCAAAAATTAATTCATACACAAAACACATGTTCGAAAAATTGATCTGAACATTTCCTTTAAGGCTAAAAAAGAGTTGTTTGAACTTTTTTCGAACAACGTTGTATTGTTCGATCAAAAAGTTCAAACACATGATATATGCTCGAGAAACCAGAGACGAATAATCTAGTTGTACTTTAGTCGTACTTTGTTGTACTTTTTATTTTAGATATAATTTATATCAACATAATTATAAAATTATCAAATAAACCTCTAACAAATGAAAATATAATACTTGTAATATAAATTTGAAAAAGAATATAAAATCAACTTAATAAATATAAAAAATTATGGATTATTAAAATATATTAATTAAACTAAAATTCAAAAAGCCACAAAAATCATATATATTATAAATAATATAAAATATAAAATTCTAAAATTAAACTAGAATATTTTAAATTCTAAATGATTATTTAATAATAAGAAAAAACAAAGAAATGTTATAAAATAATAAAATAAATCATAAAAGAATATGAAATATGCTAAAGATATATAAGAAATATATTTATATACAAATACTTATCAAATTATTAAAAAAAAATTACGAAGATAGTAATAGTATAAATAATATAAAATAAATCTCATTTCACAATAATTCTATACAATAAAATTAAAAATAATTTAAATCCCAAATAACCAATTACTAAATCCTAAGAGCAAAACACACTTAAAATATTATAAATAATAAAATAATCAGAAAAATATGAATTTAGTTAAACATATATAACATATATGTTTTAATTCTAAACAGTTCTTAATAATTTCTAAAATTAAATGAAATAAAATATAAATATAAATATAAATATAAATATTATAATAGAATATAATAATATAAATATGAAATTATTTTGAAATCAGATAAAAATATAATAAAATTATCATTAATTTATAAATATTTATTTTAAAGACGTTGAAAGAATAAATTGGTTATAGTGATAATGTAAATCAAATAAGTAAATATAACTTAATTGTAAATTGTATTTAATCTATTGAAAGTTGATAATAAAACAATAACAAAGATCAAGAAGTTATGAAATATAATAAAATAAATCTTAAAATACTTTAAAACATAAAGTAATATACTTAATTAATGTTGTATTATAAAAAATTATCTGCTAAATATAGAAAATAAAAAAATATAAATATTGTAAAAAAATATATAAAATACTAAAAAAAACAAAAAAAATAAAAACCAAATAAATTAGGCATTGTATTAAAACTTTAATTGAGGTTTGCATTCTATTTTATTATAGTTTTTTTTTTTAAATCAGCTTGTTAATTGACTCGGGATAGCCATTGAATAATTTAATCACCAAGTCATCGAGTCAGTTGATGAACCCCATAAATAAATTAAAATTTATATATAGATTTAAATTATAAGAAAGTAATTGTATAACAGAGCAATAAATCATTTATATGTGGATTTCTAACGTTAAATACTTAGCTATAGTAAATAGTCACAAATTATTAATATACAAATGTTCATAAATAATTATTCAGTTAAAATTTTAAAATAATGTATTGAATTCTTTATATTATGCGATTTTATAATCAATATTTTGTTCTACCCACATATAATTTTGATTTCAAATTTTAATCAAATAACTGTATAAAATTATTTATCTTTCACTTATGTTCATAATTTGTGACACGTTCAGGGTCAATGTTTGGGTCATCCGAGTTTTATTTGAGTCACATATAGAAAATTGAAAGATATAACGCTATTGGATTTGTCCTTATATCACCTGGTATGGTCAACAAATAAAATTATGGAAGAAAAGTCAAGTTCTTGTTAACGATTATAAATTCTTTTTTTAATTCGTTGCATCAATTTTTTGGTTGTACTCATACTATCCATTTTTTTTAGTTAACAAATTACTAAATAATTTTCTAAAATCAAATTATAAATTTTTATATTTTTGTTATTCATTTTTTTTTTCAATTTTGTTTATATTATATTATATTTCTTGTAATCTTTGATTTTTTTAATTTTATATTTAGTTAATAATTCTCTATAATTTAATGAAACTTTTTTGTAGCTATGAATTCATATTTAGTTTTATAATATTAGCAAAATTTTGGTTTATTTTCTATTTTTTTGTATTTATTAATTAAATATTTGTAATTTAATTATAAACTTTCATATTTTATTTATAATAAAAATAAATCTATTTGATATCATTTGACATATTAATATTTTGATTTACTTTTTTGGATTATGCAGATTTATAAACTCATTATTTAGATTTATTTATAGATTATATATTTTATATTTATATACACACTCACACACACACACAATATTTTTGTAGTTGATATTATTATTTTTATATTTTATTTTTCTATTTTTATCAATTCTATTTTTTATTTGTAGATTCATTTAATAAATTTATAGAATCTAATTTTTTGAGTTAATTTAACTTATTTTATGAATTTTCTCTTTAATTTTAGTTGATTATTGAATTTTTGATTTTTTTTCATATATACTAAATAAATATTTATAGTTTAATTATTTAATATTTTTAACTTTATTTTTACAGCATTTGAAAATATTTATGTTTTACTTTTGCTTTTTTGGGTTTTTAAAATTTATTAACTAATTATTTAAATATACTTATATAGTTGCTTTAAATAATTTTTTAAATTTTATATTTTCTTCAAAAGAAATTATATTATTTTTATTATTCTCAGATTTTATTTGTAATTATACATAATTTTTCTATATATTTAATATTTTCTTTACATAAATTATAATCTCCAAAAGAACATTTACATAAATAATTATATGAATAATAAATATGTATACTACAAATAGTAAGTAAAATGGGAGGAAAAACTTTGAGAAATATTTTTAGAAACGCAGGCTTTATATATATATATATATATAGATAGATAGATAGATAGATAGATAGATAGATAGACTTTATATAACTCGTATTTTACTTCAATAGAATATTTAAAATTCTAAGAATAAATTTATTTCAACTTTTATTATAAACAAAGATTAATTCAACTTATATATATCTTTTCTAATTAAATATGACTTATTTATTTTTGTATGTTAGTATAATAAAAGTAATACATTGAATTAGGCAAAATATGATAAAAAAAAAATATTGAATTAGGTAACATATATAGTAAAAGAAAAATATTAAATTAGGAAAAATATAATGATAGAAAAATCTTAAATTAGGTAAAACTTATAAAAAAAAAAAATTAAATTAAGTAAATATTAGGTTCGGTGACACCAAGGCACTATAATTTTTTCCAAAATTAACAAATAATGCGAAGCTGACACATATGATAATGATTTTATATTAATATATAAGGGAGATTGATAAAAAATTTATAAGAACTAAAATATCTTTAAGTACA
This sequence comes from Phtheirospermum japonicum, assembly GCA_014905375.1. Lineage (NCBI taxonomy): Eukaryota > Viridiplantae > Streptophyta > Magnoliopsida > Lamiales > Orobanchaceae > Phtheirospermum > Phtheirospermum japonicum. The sequence continues at coordinate 1,575,525 of BMAC01000121.1, read as the reverse complement.
ATATTAGAGCTTAAGGTACACATATCATTCACTAATACATAATTACAATAATTATACATATCTTATATATTTATCATGTAACATAAATATACCTCAACAAAACGACTTCCCATATGCAATTAAAATGATGAAAATGAATCATCACTTGTATATTCATTTGAATGCATAATACATTATTCAGTTAGATCCATTATTTGCCAACTCGTTTAAATAATATAATATATCTTTAATTTATTAATAATTGTACTTCAAGTTACTAGTTTTTTTTTATACAGAACGTTAAAATATAAATATATAAATTATATTAACATTACTTTTATTATTATTTACTATGTAGAAATATGAATAAACAACGTTAAGATTATACGTTATTGAATACTTCTTTATACATTACATTATTGGTCATGTTCGGTTTCGAATCGTCATCACCACAAACTAATATCTTCAAATCCTTTCGATGGTTAACACACGACACAAAAACATATAACTGACCATGACTGAACACGGGCCGACGTTCGAAAGTGATTGACCCTTACTCTTGTTTATCGTCTCACATATGATATTGTGAGCGAAAATTGCCTTCGTTGAAACTTGAAAGGTATCCTAACGTTAGAAGGCATTAGACTCGTCCGGGGAAGCAACACCTTTTCACCTGCCTTTGCACCAGTTAGAAGTTTGCATTCAAGGACGTGCGTGGAAAAAGTCTTGTATTAACCAATCTCGTTAAGTTACATAATATCATGGAGTGGTCTATGTTTCTCAATAACATAATAGGAGTACCCATCTTTAGATGCAGTTCGTGACTGGACACCCCAAAACACTTTATACCACTCAAGAATTCAGGCGTGTGCAAATTACTTAAGAAGTCATTCCCACCGACGATTTTTTTTTAATAATCTCATAATCTAAATTTACAATTATGCTAAATTCATTCATAAAAATAATGAATAAGGTAAATTAAACTAATCTACGTGAATGAAAATTAAAATAAAATTCTCAAATTTATACATTACCAGATGCATTGTTTTAATTAAACACAATAGATTTAATAACATTACCAGATAATACATTTAAATACATTTAAATTACATAATAATATAATAAGATATTATTCTAATATCTTATTTCAATTAAAAAATTAATAAAGTATATACATACATATACGTATGTATAAAATTAATGAGTTTTGCACTTCAAATTACGATTACAAACAAATTGAATTTACTCTACAATTAATAAAATATTATATATATTAAATTAAGAAGTTAATCTACATTAATATGTGAACAAAGTACTTAAAAACTAATAAAACATACATACATACATATATGTTTCTTTTATGAGAATAGTACTCGTACCATTAAATAAAGAAAACACATATGAAGCATTCCAAAAATTATTTAAAAAAATAATTAAAATTTAAAAAGTCAACAAAAAACACCGAAAAATGTTAAATAGAATGTTTTATCACATATATAAATATATATGTGGTTTATAAAATATTTACTTAGTAATTTAAATTTATATAATTACAACTAAATCATATTGATAATTCATTGAATACTAACACTATTGATAAAAAAAATCTGAAAAATCTCGTAATATAATTTTACAACTACAAACAATTCGAYATAAATTTATTATTCATAAAATTAAATTAATCTAGATTAATAGAGATTGATATTTAAAAAAAAATTAAATGTATGTAGTACCATGTATAATATTTAAATTAAATACAAATATATAATAAACTCATTTGATAAAATACCTTACATTATATTAGATAATCAAATATATAAATAAAATTAAATTAATCTACACGTATGGAAATTGAAACTAAATATTGAAATACATACAATAAAGCATAATCTATTTAATTTAAACATAATCGATAAATATTTAAAACATCAAAATTTAATTATAAATTTAAAATAATTTAGAAATATTTGATAATAGAATTAAACAAATTCAACCAATTTAAAACACATTTAATTGATTAAATACAACCCAAATCATATTTTATTTTGAGTCCACTTAACAATTGAGAGGCTCAATTGTTTTTAGTCCAATTTAAAATCTGATAAGCCCAACCATAGATCTGGATCCAAGCCCATAACATGATCAAATAACCATGGGTATAAAAGTTGTTAACCCTAAAAAGTTTGAAGTATCTTGAATTTAGATCAATACATTATCAGATACATGATTTTAATTAAACATAATAGATTTAATAATATTATCAGATAATGCATTTAAATTAACCTAATATTATAATAATATATTATTCTATCTTATTTAATTTAAAATTAATAAAGTATATATACACATACACATACACTCTCTCTTTATATACTTAAAAAAATGAATAAAAAATTATTCTAATATCCTATTTCAATTCAAAATCATATAAAAAATCAAATAAAATAAAATTCCCAAAATTATTATTCTATATCTTATTTCAATTCAAAATTTAATATATAGTCTATACATAAAAAAAAATAAATAATTATAATTTAAAGTAAGAAAAAAGTATAATGTTATTAAATTAATAATTAAAATAAATAAATTTGAAGAAGCAAAACACAATAAATGAAAATACATATACATATAAACTAAGACATTCGATTCTCGAATAATTTGACATTGATCTTCTTTATAACACTAGTAATTCGCCATCCCTATTTTACATAATTAGAGACAATTTAAGTCAATTCAATACATTAATCGAATATTAGTAGACAATTCAAACCCATATATCTATATATAATGATAAAATTTAGTAGACTACCCGAACCTATATATCTATATATAACAATAAAATTATTGAGAACCAATAATTACCTCTGAATCATGAAAAATAATTTTCATGAAAGTCTTTTGTTCATTGTCATCAAATCCTGATCGAGCAAAAAATCGAACAACACTAAGCTTAAGTGTTTTTTTATTCGTTCGGTCGATGTCTTTTGTTGAGTCCAAATAAAGGAGGCATCGTTCCAAAAAAACTTGCTGCCCAAGTTTTGAAAATATAGCAAAAACACAGACACATTCGGGTGGGGAATTGAAATTGATTCGTAAAGCATATGAACCTGTATTTATAGGGAGATTAGTTGAAACCCTAGAGATTCATGTTTGAAATTATAATAACTCAAACAGACATGATTTTGTATCCCTTCATTATATATATTGTATCCGATTTTAATTTTTTGTCCACTTTTTATTTATCGATTATGGAATGAAAAAAATAGATTTATTCCATGAATTAAATGTCTTTAATTAGGCAATCAAATCGTATAAAATCTATATATATATATATACTATATATATATATATATATATATATATATATAGGGTTGGGTTCAAATGAGAACCCGTCATTATATGTGAACCCGTCATTATATGGTTTGGTTGGGCACCCACTCCTTTCCCACTAGCATCAGTCTCTAACACAAATTGCTTTGAGAAATCAGGTAAAGCCAAAATAGGGGTTGTTGCCATGACCTCTTTGAGCTTATCAAAAGCTGATTGTGCTTCCTCATCCTACCCAAACTTGTCTTTTCTCAAAATACTAGTCAGAGGTCAACTCATAACACCATACCCCTTGATAAACTTCCTGTAATACCCAGTCAACCCCAAGAATCCCCTGAGTTGTTTTAATGTTTTAGGAGTATGCCATAAAATAATACTAGTTATCTTTTGGGGATCAATGGATACCCCATCCTGGGAGATAATCTGCCCTAGGTATTCAACCTCCACTTTTCCAAAACTGCACTTTCTACTTTTAGCATACAACTGGTTTTTCCTCAGTAGCATTAAGACTTCCTCCAAATGTTTCAAGTGGTCTCCCCAATCCTTGATGTATACCAGAATGTCATCAAAAAACACCAAGACACTCCTTCTGATTTGTTCTCTAAAAACTTTATTCATGAGGGACTTAAAGGTGGCAGGGGCATTGCACAGCCCAAAAGGCATAACTAGAAACTCATAGTGGCCATTGTGTGTGCTGAAAGCAGTTAGGAATTTGTGTTCTGGTTTCATTAGGAATTGAAAATATCCACTTCTTAGAACAATTTTTGAGAAGTATCTTGATCCATGTAACTCATCCAGTAGTTCATCAATCACAGGAATAAGGTAGTCATGTTTAACTGTAAGCCCATTAAGGTACCTATAATCAACACATAACCTCCATGTTGCATCTTTTTTCTTCACCAAAACCACAGGAGATGCAAATGGGTTTTTTTAATCCTGAATTCCTACATCCAGCATGTCCCTAACCAGCTGCTCAATTGCTTCCTTGTGATTATTTGTTGTCCTTGTGATTATGTGTTGTCCTGCAAGACTTAAGCTAGTCTCCACCTAAAATGAGGTCACACCCTTCATTCTGCAGTAACCTTAATGAGTAAATGAATTGCTGACACTGCATCTCCCATTTAAAATTTTCCACACTCTTGTTACTAACCATTTTATGGCCATTTTGCTACCTTTACTAGTAATGGTTTCACTGAACTTGGATGAAACCCTAATTGCCTTGCAATTTTTTCTTGAATAAAAATCAGAGTGCTACCTGAGTCAATTAAGATGTGCAACTTATGCTCCCACAATTTTCCAAACACCCTCATTGTATTAATCCCATCTTCCCCTGATATAGCATTTAAAGACATATGTACCTCATCCATGAGTTCAGGTGTGCAGGGGGTCTCTTTTTCTTCAGGTTGTAAATAGGTGAGTTCCTCTTCTTCTTTTGTCATGATCATGTAATTCACCCTGTTCTTGTACCTGTGCCCTGGTATAAACCTTTCATCACAGTTGTAGCCCAATCCCTTTTCCCTTCTAGCTGTCATTTCCCTAGTGGTTAAGAGTTTAGCTGGAGGTCTTTGAGTGTAACTGTGGTTTTTTTTTTTGTGTCCCAAATGTTGTATTTTTTGTGTTTTTCTGGGGTGTGAAGTTGGTAGTATATCTGGTAGGACCTTTCAGCTTCTTGGTAATAGATTCTTGGGTGGTTAGCTGATTCCTGTCTAGATCTATTGCCTGTTGTAGTGTATTGGGTTCAAATATGGTAATGAATGCTTGTACTTCCTCTGATAGCCCACTGATAAAGCTATAAACAAAACATTACTCTAAATACCCCTGGTTAAGGATAAACACACAAGCTTTTAACTCTTCAAACCTTTAAACATACTCCATATAAGACCCAGTGTGCTTAAGCTTGTTGAATTCAACAATGATTTTAGCCTCCTTCAATTGTTCAAATCTGGTTGATATGACTTCTAAAAACTAGACCTAAGAGATGTCACTTTGGGGGGGGGGGGGGGGGGGGGGGGGGGGGGTTGAGAGGCATGTGAGTACCTGACTGTTCTATTTGTGGTCTATTTCTGGGTGTTGTTAATGACTTGTAACTCATGTCACTTGTTGGTGTGGAGAAGGGTTTCCCTAGTATGGAGTCCCCTTCACTCTGACCATTTTCTTTGTCTGAGTTAAGAAGCTACATCTGGATGGTTGCTGAGGTAGCAGTGAGGTGTTCCAAGTTGCTATTCATATTCTGTGTTTGTTCTTGAATATCTAATCGTATGTGTGAGATTTGTGTTTGAGTTTCTGAGTTGTTGCCTGTTATTTGTTCTTGCAGCTTCAGCTCGGATGCCACTCATTCCTGGGATTCAGCCTGCAAAACCTGATCAAGGCGCTTTGGGGCCTCCTGCAGATCCTTGAAACGTGTGATCTCAGCCATTTTTCGAGGATCGGCTGCTCTGTATACCAATTGTTATGTCAGACTTATTTTTGAATTTTTTTTGTAATTAATTTTATAATTGATTTTGATTGTAACTTTTAGAAATATGAAGCTTGGGGAAGAAGTAGATAGATGAATAAGAGGAGAGAGAGAGAGAGAGAGAAGGAATTCGATAATGATAATTGTAACTGCTTAGCCTTCATTTCATGTGTTCATCCCCCTAAATAACAAAATGTGGCCAGGACCACTTAATTAAAATGACCAAGATACCCTACTTCTAGAAAGATCCACACTTGGGCTTAACACCCAACAAAGTAATTAATTCGCCAGGCCCAAACTTTATCTTTTTAGTAACCCGACCCACCATCTCTTATCATCCCAAATGCTCGGATCCCCTCTTCTCCTTTTCAGCCTTGTATCCGGATCCCCTCTTCTCCTTTTCAGCCTTGTATCCGTAACCGACTTGTACATTTTTCAAGACCCCTCTTTCACCATCTCCGTTCTTCGATTAGGTTTAGCTTCTACGCTAATTCCATCCTTCACCATTGTTGTACCCATGTCCATGATAGTTTGTCAAAGTCCTTCGAGGTTCTATTTTTCATTTTCAATTACCAGATAAGTCGAATAACAGGAGTCATAAAAGCTTGACAACCACCAAATAGAAAAGGATGAACCAAGAAGTCAAAACTTGTTTCCTTATTGACATTAAGACGAGGTAACTAATGATTTTTACTTCTTGTTCGAATTTTTTAGACTTTAATGCTCAAGTCAATCAAATTAAAAACATAGACGTTCTCAAAATTGAGTGATTAAAACATCATAACCAACAAACTATTTTTAATATTATCATAACCAAAAAATCACTTTAATATATAATAACATATGTACAATATAGTAGGGAAATATATTTACTATTTTCCCATGTTTAATGGAAATCAAATGAAATAATCTTAAAAAAGGATTAGAAAAGGGTAAAATATTAATATCCTTTTTTCTACTATAACACAAATACTCAGAAGGTACATCGAGATTTTTCAAACCAGAAAGTGAATTGATAAGAGGGGCATTGGCTTTTCTCAAACCAAAATTAAGAAAGCTCACAAGTTAAACACAAGATTTATACACACTATAAAGGAACCATCTTATTTTCACACACAAATAAGAAATCAACGTCAAAGCATCATGAAATATAAAATTTATAAAAATCTAAAATCTGTAATAAAAAAAATGTATAGGCTAACAATAAAAAAGGGCAAACAGGAAAGATAGTAATCTGTTTTTAAAAAACAAATGTTTACTCTAAATACCCGTGTATGTATGTATATTCTCAATAATTCAAGAAGAAAAATATTTACAATAATTTCTATATCGCAACTCCAGGACAAAAAAGAAGGGTACAATTTATAATCACCAAAAAGTAATTTTTCTTCCACCACCGAATTCATCGTTGTTTCCCGACACTGAATTCATGGTTAAACTCTTATCCCTTCGTAATGGAAACTCAAACAAATTTGAGTCAATTTGCGGCAATGAATGCCCTATAACCTTTTATGGTATAATTTTTCTTCTCAATTGAGCACTCGCCGTGCCCGTCTCCTCGGACAATTATTAGTATTTGTAACAACTTCCATTTTTTTTCTTGCTTAAGTTTTTGATTATGGCCATCTTAGGTTTGGGATTTAACAGCGAGAGGCTATTTCTTTTCTAGAAACTCAGATGGACTCTGAGTGTGGGTAATCTGATTCACGGATTTGCTGATTTTCTGATGACAAATATCAATTTGAGGGAGATGATTATTTAAATCAATTTGAAGGGAAGTGTGTGTGGGTATATATATATGTATGTATGTATGTATGTATGTATGTATGTATGTATGTATTTATGTATGTATGTATGTATATGTATTACAAAAAGTTAAAATATATGTATTCTTAGGATTTCAAATATATAATATAAATAAATTACGAGTTATTTACAATAATGTAAGTATATAACTAATTTATGAATAATTATGATCTAAACATAAGAAATCTAAATTTTAATAATAATAATTAATAATATTGATTAGACACCGGTACAATACGACACATGTTGAGAATATGACATCTTTCGAATTTTTATAAGTATATAAGTGAAAGTTCTTATAAAATCAAATCTGAATATTAAAACTTAAAAATATTTAATAATAATAATTAATTAATATAAACTAGACATGGGTCGAGCATGTGACAAGTTTCGAATTTATTAAAGTATGTAAATAAAAAATTATTAATGAATTTAATCTAAATATTAAAATAAAATTTTATTTAATAATAAAAAATAATATTTAATAAATAGTAACAAGGTATCGGTACACGACACGAGTCGAGGATACGATATCTTTAGAATTTATTATAATTAGATTTAAAAATTCAATAATTATCAAAATTATTTTTATATTTATCTTTTCAAAAAAATCCGTGTAGCACACGGGTTTCAGGAGGAATGATCCAGTTGCCGAATTCTAAAAGAACTTAAACGGGTACTTTACTTCGCCTATTTCAGTTAGACAGACCCATAGTCCCCATGCTCGTCATGTAGAAGCATCGTCTGCTGAAATTGCTACTACTATCACTGGTGTGTCCTCTAGTGAGGCAGACTTAATATGTTTTATGGCGTTCCCATCCGATCTTCTAAGCTTCATGAAATGAAAAGATTCGTTAAAACCTTTCTTCGCTGGATCAGGTGCTGCACTGATAAAATACAGCTCCAAGATGTCTCCTCTAACCAAATGTGGATTGTTGGCACAATTTCCGTGAACCGCTTCCCCAACCCATTTTAGTAGTTTAGAGATTTTTGCGAAGAACGGTGCAATAGTTGGTTTGTACATATTGTGTGTTATTTCTGTATATTTTTGTATCTTGTTTTGTGTGCTTTAGTCAGGTTTTAGTTGTATTTTATCACTTTTTTCCTTATTTTGCGCTTTCGTAGCTTTTGTCGTCTTTTTAGTGTTTTTGTATTTCTCTTTTACTTTTTGTAGATTTTTATGTTCTTTTGCTTTTATTTGTTTTAGGGTAGTCAGTTAAGCATAAGAGCATTCCTGAGGATCACAACTGGCTCAATTTGACAAAAACACCACTCGGACCCACAAAGCACAACCACCGATCGATGCACCATCGACGCGCCGTTGATGCCCAGTCGATGTGCCATCAACGAGACTATTTTCTAGCATCGGTGGTCAGGCCATTTTTGCCCATTTTTTGGCAAGAAGACTATTTTGCCCATGCTTTCAACCCTATAAATACAACCTCTCTTCTTATAAACATAAAGCTTTTGAACCCTCTAGGGTTTGAGTGCCCAATCAATCTCTATTTCTTCTTCAACTTTTTCATTTTTCTTCATTAATTTACAGCATTTTAGCATTTAGTAGTATATAGATTTTTTAAGCATTGCTCGGATGTTGGACGTAGCTTAGTCTCAATTTGTGTATATCCTCGTTTGAACGATGAAACACTTCATTTTTAATTAGTAAGCTTTCATTTTCTTCCTTTAGTTATTTCAAAGTTGTGTTCGCTTTGATTATGTGTTTTGTTAGGATTGTGATGTTCGTGTTTTGGTATTTAATTTTGTTGCAATTTATCATGATTTTAGGTGTTTAATTCTCATAAATTTACATGATAATAATTGTCATTCTTAAAAGTTCATTATCCATTATTGCTTTCTTCCAAACTTTTTATTTAATCTTGTTCAAGCTAGTTTTGAGTTTGTATTGCTGCGTTTCTTGATGATTGTTGTTTAGAATTCATGAGGCTAGTTCTTAGATAAATTTAGAATCATCAATTGGTATTGCTGGGTGTTTAATTTACAATTTGGGATTCACAACCCCAACTCGTAGATTAAGTGTTCGATCAAATGTCAATTGATCGTGGAGATGATTCTAAAGTCCTAGAATCAAAGTTTTTGATTTCATTTCTCATCATTTAAATCACCGTCTTGGATATTATAACCTTAAGACTAAAATTTGATCATGTGTTTATAATAGCTATTCGTTGTTTTCTCATTCGTGAATCAAACACGAGAACTGCTTTCGATTAGTCTTCCTCGAGAGATTCGAGTCGAGTCAAGCTTTCCACTTACAATTGCTTCGTTCTCTTGCAGACAAACTTTTCTAATAAAAAAATAAGTGTAAAAAGTTCGATTCAATAGTATAAACTGAAGCTAAGGCTCCAAAATAATACCATTCTTGTACTTCATTTGGATGACTTCCTATTTTTATCCAAACTCTTGGATATTTTTCAAAGATATAAACTATTGTTTTATCGGGGTTGGTACCTCTTTTGGTAGTTAACTTCTCCCACTGCCTTTGATAAATCTTCATAGGAGAGATTTTAATCTCGTCAGTTTGAATCTTAAAAGTGCAAGTCCGTAGCCTAAGATTCAACTCTCCCTCTTTACACACAGAGGTGGTGGGTTGACTTGAAACCTCCGATTGTGACACCGGGATTTCAACATTCGTTACAGCTTGTACATCCTCATGGAATGCATCATTTACAACACATGTGATTATGGTACTTGAACCCATAACCTTCGGGTTCACGTGAAGCCGTACTTTTGTCTGGATTGGAACTTGTTGGTGGTGGTGCAGGAGCGCTTCTCGGAACCAATGTCGAAGAGTCTCCCGAGTTCATTTTTAGATCCACAATACCCAATCATGTGAAGGATTCAATAAGGTTGTTTATATCTTCAATGTTGATTTTCTCCATTAACTTTTGGGTTGTAATGAAGTTCCTCTGATTATAGCCATCATATTTTCTTCCTCCGTAGGTTATCTTGTAACCTTGGTCGGTTTCCCCTTTTGATGTAGAAGGGGTTTCGCTCCGAAAGTTATACGGCGTTTTCCTCCGGATGTACTTGGCTTAGCTCAAGGCCCATGACTCATTTTTGAACATCAATTAGGATTTCTCGTGTTTTCCTTTGATGTTCAAGTATCTATTTCATTTGCACCTGAATACGTTATTGATGGTAGTTGATGTCTTGTACCATTCTTTGGATTTCTCTAAAGTCTTTAAAATTCTTAGAGGAATCGGATAGCACCTCGTTGCAGTTGGATCTATTGATGTGATTCATGAGCAGCATCCATATGATTCATCGGATCCGTCTTTAACATCTGATTTACCCAAAGGTAACTCAGGTGATACGCCTTTTATTTCTCGCATTGTCTTAAGGTTTCTCTGTTGACTCCGGCGAGAGCCTGTTCAACATATTGGTTGTCCCAATATGTTATTTCCTCTTAATGGTCCAACTCGTAAATTTCCAAGATTTAGAAATATCGCCTGAAATGAATACATCTCAAACACTCGTTCGAATCCATTTTTAGAGATAATTCTTCTCACCAAAAGTTAATTATATAATTATAATAAAATTTTCATATAAGTTCTTAATAAACCTAGGCTCCAATACCATTTTTTAGGCACATTCTCATGACAATTTTCGTAGTATTCTAAACTAAGTATTAATCTTAAAGGCACGAAATATTCAGTACATTAAATATTAAATACACTGAAAGGATGAATTATCCGTAAAATGACAAAACTCAGAGTCTAAACCATAAATTTTGACTTTTATCCGTAAAATGACAAAACTCATTAAATATGAACAAAATTGGATTTTTATAATACGAGGGAGTGGACCTAAAAATTAAACTTGAATTAGAGAGTGAAAGATGAATTATTTATATGGGGAATGGACTACAAAATAAAAATTAAATTAGGTATTTATTTTCAAAATTTCCAAAAAACCACACATTTTTAGTTTAGAAATGCGTAGTGGCTACATAGCCCAATCAACTTATTTGGTCTGTACTTAACAGGCCCATTAGGGTTTTGACCCAGGACTATATAGAGCGTTCTCAATTTTTCCTACCCCGTAACCCTCGATTGGCTCACATTTCTACTGCGACCAGATCGGAGGGATTGAGGACCTCGGCGGCGAAGAATAATGGTGCATGTCTCGTTTTATCGTAACTGTAAGCATCCTTAGCCTCGTCTCGGAAAGCACACTAAAAAAATGCATCATATATTGTAAAGTTCTTATGGGCCTATGGTAAATATTACTGCAAGTGTTACTCTGCGAATGCGCTTGCCATTTGTTCGTTTAATGATTTTCGATTTATGTTTTTTCGCTGAATATCTGATATATGTTACGCTCTGAAAAAAATGATTGTGTTTGTAGAGTATGATTATTGATTGGTCTCTCTGATCCTACTCGCAATGGTATTCCTTTTGTGGTTTCGGAGATTTGGGTGTTTTTTTGCTTAGGGTTAATTTTGTGATATTTGTTCTTTCGCAGCTGATAAATAATTGCACTGGATAAAGGAAATTAGGGTCCTTTGCCACTCAACCTAGAAATGAATTATCAGTCTGCTCTTTTATGCTTGCATAATTTTTGCGCTAAGTCAATTGAATGTTGGAGCATTGTTTCAGATTATTGAGTGTTTTGAATTACTTTAAAAACATTGAATATTAGTTTTTTTCTGGGGAAAAAAAAAGAAAAGAAAAATTTTCTAGTGTGTGCAAATTACAACTTCTGCAGTGTTCTTTAGATTTTCTTGCTTTAGATTTCAGATTTTCCTGGTTTGACTTTTACAAACAAAAAAGCTCTTTACAGCTTATTTACCAATTATTATTCCTTTCTAACCGAATCATCTTTACTTCTATCTGCAAACACTACCAAATTATGATTCACAACACTTTTTGGTTTATGCTACATATCTTTGATTCATTAAACTTTAAACCATGATATGCTACTGGAATAATACCTTTTGACATTCACATGTGTTTGTTACAGATGGGAAGACATTCAAGAAGCCTCGTCGTCCCTATGAGAAGGAGCGACTCGATGCTGAGCTGAAACTCGTCGGGGAATACGGTCTGAGGTGCAAGAGGGAGCTCTGGAGAGTTCAGTACGCACTGAGCCGCATCCGGAACAACGCCAGGGACCTTTTGACTCTTGACGAGAAGGATCCTCGTCGTATTTTTGAGGGAGAGGCCCTTCTGAGGAGGATGAACAGGTATGGACTGCTCGAAGAGAACCAGAACAAGCTTGATTATGTCTTGGCCCTCACTGTTGAGAACTTTCTCGAGCGCCGCCTACAGACTCTCGTTTTCAAGGCGGGTATGGCTAAGTCAATCCACCATGCCAGAGTTCTTATCAGGCAAAGGCATATCAGGTATATACATTATAACTCAGTTTCTTTAATTCCAATTGGTCCTTAGTCTACTTTCAGTTTCATGTATTGAAAGAGCTTTTTTAGATAGTAATTACAGCAAATAACCTTGAGGTTTGACCTAATTACAAAAAAACAAAAACTACTAGCTAATTTTAAATTTTCAAATCCCTCTGAAATCTGTTTCAGTGTGACCTAAATTTATATTTTGACTAATATGTGAAGGGGATTTGAATTGATTTTTGCTCAAACCTCGAATGTACTTTTTGTGATAGACCCATCAGCTTCCATGTATTTGGATACATTGAAATAATTACTTAATTTGTGCTTGGATGAATTATAAATGTTTTTTTTTCCTTTTTTCATTCTGGCACCTCTCTAGCGTACTACAAGTCTACAAATGTGAAATCAGTTGGGGAAAAAAAACTTTAATCTTTCCCCAGGGCATTGAATATAAATTTCCCTGGATTATGGTGGTTTTATTGTATCATGATGTCGTAAACTTCTCAAGGAAACATCATATGGATTTACTTGAGTTACATTTTAATTTGCAGGGTTGGAAGGCAAGTTGTGAACGTGCCCTCGTTCATGGTGAGGGTCGATTCCCAGAAGCACATTGATTTCTCTCTGACAAGTCCGTTCGGTGGTGGCCGTCCCGGCAGAGTGAAGCGAAAGAACCAGAAGGCGGCTGCCAAGAAGGCCTCTGGTGGTGGTGATGGAGATGAGGATGACGAGGAGTGAGCTGTAGTTTCGTTTACACATTCGGTGTGATTGATAATGGTAGAAAACAATGTTATGAGTTTGTCGATGGAGAGCAAATATTATAAGGATATGATCAGGCTTTTTTTTGTTGGGATATTCAAACTTATGATGGTTTAAGCTTTTGGCGTGGTCGGGCAACTAATGATGTGTCAATTTTTGGTTATTCATGTTCAAGTTGAACTTGCATTTTATTATTGTTATTGCATCTGTTATTACTTCATCTGGTTAAAATATTGTTTGAATGTGAACCCTTTGTTGCTTGGTGATGAAATTTCACTTGTGTTAATCTGTGAGACGTGTTTGTCGACAAAATGACAACACGCCGCCAAAGTGATTCTAGTCATTTTTTCTGTCAACTTCACGTTCTCAACATATGGGTGCATAAAAAGTTCATGTGTATCTTTTGCAATTTCGGTATCTTATTCACGATTTCCATCAGTTTTATTTTTCTTAAAAGTATATAATTAAGTACAACTTGGATTTTGTTACTTTACTTTTTGTCACGTACATTTTTTAGAATTCGAAAAACCAAATTCCTTTTTCTCCAATGATCAGTGTTCTTCGGTCTAAGTTGTTTAATTCATTAAAAAAAAATTAGATAGTTTTTGCTAAAGTGATTCAACACTATTTTTAAAAAACCCTTTGAATCTAAGTTGACCAATTTAACAAAAAAATAATAATAGTAATAATAATAAGTCCAAAAAAGGACTGATAGGTTTTTTTTTTTTCTGACTTGATGTGATTTAATGGTTGCTTATCATTTTCTTAATTTTAGCCTGATCATATTTTCTTTTTAATGTGGTGTGATTCAATATTTTATTATTGAGAAAAGCTACGTGAAGGGACAGGTTCAGAGAATGATTTAGGTAATGGGTGCAAATTGACCAAAGAGCCTTTATTCTTCCCAAACTCATAATTAAACTCAAAGAAGAAGAAGAAGAAGAAAAATCAGATTAAACCCCCTGCCTCTTAAATTTATTCTAATTTCACCCTCAATTCATTCAATTAAACAAACCTGAGACTGTCTTTTAATCATTCTTGATAAAAAATCGACAATCTTTCTTCACCTGTCACTTGTTCAAACCCTAGAGTTCTTGAGGAAAAACAAACGAAAAAGGGAGTGAATTTTGTTTCCATTTTTTGATTTTTTTTTCAGAATTCTCAAAGAAATTGGAGGGAAAATGATGAGTAATCTACTTGACATTGCTTATGAATCCAGTGAAGAGGAAGAAACGAATACTTTTGAGCTGGTTGACCAATATTTTCAAACTGACTATCACGGGTTGGATATCGACGAATGTATGTTATTTTCCCTTTATAGTTTCTTTAAGCTGGTCGGATTTTTTTTATTTTCTCCTAATAATAAAATTAAGAAATTAAATTTTGATTTTATCTACAGAGATATTAGTTGATGATGCTGTGAATGATACACTTTCCCCTGTAAAAGATGGAGATAATTATACTATCATTCCAACAGTTGGAATGAAGTTTGAAAGTACGGAAGTTGTTTATGATTTTTAAAAATCATATGCATATCGTGTTTGATTAGGGTTGCGAGCACAAATAAAGGGAGCGATGGGAAACCTCGGTACTACTATCTCGAGTGCAACAAATCAGGCAATCGGAAAAGTACGTCGAGTGATCCTTCCAATCCTCGTCCAACTGGGCAGGCCGGTTGTAAAGGAAGGGTTTGTGCGATCTCGGATGTATTGGGGGTATGGCATATAAGCAAGGTGGAAATTGAGCACAATCACATTCTCAGCCCAACTAAGTCTAGGTTATATGTATATAATCGTCGAATGATCCCTCTCGTGAAGAGGCAACTTGATATGAATGACATGGCGAGGATACGGGTGTGCAAGACGTTTGACAATTGCCATTGATGCAGGAGGTTATGGAAATGTCAAGTGTAACGAGAGAGATTGCTGGAATTATTCATCAAATCCCCAAAAGCTCGGACTAGGGGAAGGCGATGTAACTGCTCTTCAGGCCTATTTCAGGCGAATGCAATCACGATGTCCTGGGTTCTACTTTGACATTGATATGGATGAGGATGAAAGATTACGTAATGTACTTTGGGCTGATAATAGGTCAAGAAAAGCGTATAAGAAGTTTAGAGATGTTATCTCATTTGATACGACCAATTTAGTGAATACTAGATGCCTTTTGCCTTATTTATCGGCGTAAACCATCATGGGCAGTTGCATACCGCGTATGTATGGGGTTGATATACCGCGTATCTGAGCAGGTTGCATTAGGTACTTACCACTGGAAACGTAGGGAGTCTATTGCATCATTTGTTAGGGAAAATCTAATTGTATCATGTAATTTCAACTTGTTCGAGTTCCGGGGAATTCTTTGTAGACACTCTTTGAAGGTTTTGGTTGAATTAACATTCATGAGGTTCATGAACGATATGTATTTAGACATTGGAGAAAGGACGTACATAGGACTCCAGGATCTTTCAGAAAACGGATTCCTATTCGAAGAGTGCATAACTTCGTAGATTACAGTTGGGGATAGTGGTTGGACGTGTACCCAAAATAAAAAAGGCAAGACATTTTGTTGAGCATCACGTCGAGGATGTTAGAAATGATTTTTATTGATAAAGAATATTGCGATAGTATAATCAAATACAGAAGATGCGCGAATCTTTAATTTCTCACCCATCCCTCCCTGGGGAGCGACATGGCATAGCTATTGGTGGACATTTCCCATCAAATAATGGTGTGGATACTAGCCTGACTGAAGATAGATCTAACAT
The DNA here is from genome assembly GCA_014905375.1 of Phtheirospermum japonicum. Taxonomy (NCBI): domain Eukaryota; kingdom Viridiplantae; phylum Streptophyta; class Magnoliopsida; order Lamiales; family Orobanchaceae; genus Phtheirospermum; species Phtheirospermum japonicum. The sequence goes on along the minus strand of BMAC01000121.1, from coordinate 1,559,073 downwards.
TCTTGACCCACCATTGGTAAAGCGTAGGGGGAGCCAGCGGAAGAATCGGTTGAAAGGATCGCTCGAGAAAAATCCAAAGAAGAAAAGGGTGCGATATTTATATGTGATATTCATTATATAGTATCACTAATTGTACTTAGAAGTTGTCTTTTGTGCAGGTTTCATCAAAGAAAAAGGCCATGAGTAATGGTGGCGCAGCGATGGGAGGTGATAATCTTGTGGATTAGTGTTCGACAAGTTTTCGTGATTTCCAGTTGGAAAAACTGATAATGGAGACTAGGTTTGTTCCCAATCAGACAATCCTTATGAAACATGTTGATTTTCCATGTTTCGAATTAATTGGTAATGGAGAAATTGTATGCATATATTTATAATTTTGTTCAGTAGAGTGTGATTCTGTAAAAGATCTTGTGTTTGAGATATTTTGCTAGAGTATCTTGTAAGGCCCTTTTGAAGATTTTTGTTGGTAATTATAATGGTGCAGTATTATCTATATTATCAGTTTTCTTTTTCTTTTTTTTAAGTTATAACTTTTTTTTTTAATTTGTAAGTTTCTTGCATGATATAAGTAGGATTTTAATTTATAACTTATCACTTTTTTGTATTACTGTCAAAATGAAAATAAAATTGCAATTGCAACGACAAGGGGCCAAAAATAAGTTGTTGTAGTATCAACTTTCTTTACATGTTTTTGTGAAGATAATAAGTTACATTAAACCACGACATGGTCATTCATTTCTCGAGGAATGTAAGCTCATATATATTATGTGAGACATCGACAATCCTTGTTTCTGTAATATTAGGTTACTAAGCATTTTTCCATCATTAATGTGAGATCATCCATATTTTTTTAGCATACTAAAGTCCTCATCTCGCTTCTCTCTGTTTCGTGACTACAAGAAAGACAATGTAAGCACATACCAATATTGTCCAGTCTCATATTAGACCTGCAAAGTGCAACAAAATAATCCGATTGAGTACAAAGTATAACACTATTCGAATCAGTATAAACTGAAATTTTTGGTTATTACATACACTCTCATAGTAAAACCATCATCAACAGCAATAACCTCAACTTCAAGCCAAAACAACCAGGGCAACAAAAAACTGAATCAAAGTTCAAAAGCACCTCACAACACTTTTTTAACATAACAGATTCCATGAACTAATTGAATACCATAACATCTTCAACTAATTGCACTTTTCAAATTGAATCCCTTAAAACTGAACAACATTCAACAAACTTACAAATTTAAGAGACCCCAAACCATTCAAGAGATCCGAAAACAGGAGTTTCCAAACAAAAACAAAAATAAGAAATCCCTAAACCATTCAACATGCAGAAAAGATAAATTTTAAAAATCTAAAATATGCAAAATTGTAGAGAAATATTAGTTTCATAAAATAAAATGTATCAAACAAACCCTTACACCCCCTGTGTAGAAATAATGAAAATCCTGAAGAATTTTGGAATACTCGAGTTTCTCGTTCCCTCTTCCCCTACTGATTGTTGTACTCTTCGAGTTCTTTGAAGAGTCTGAAGAATTCTTGAATTCTCAGATTTCCCCCAATTTTGTTGTCCAATTAACAGTTATCGGATTTTTCGATCTCTAATTCCTCTTTGGATTGCCGATTTTTTCCCTTAAATTCAATGATTTTCATTCATTTGTTTCAAATCCTTAATTTATTTATTTTTTACGCAGCGTAAAAGCTGGGGATAAAGAATGCTTTCTTTCGATCCCCAATCTTGTGTGGCTAGGCTAGGATGAGATTAGCAGAAATTTGAGAGGCAGCGGGTTTAATCTCATTTCATTTTTTTTCTTCTTGTTTTTGTTTGAGTTAAATTAAGAGTTTGGAAGAGTGAGGGATTTTTCGTCAATTTGCACCCATTTACTGAACCATTCCCTGAAACCGTCCCTGCATGTAGCTTTTCTCTTTATTATTTTTTTCTTAAATCGTAACATTAAATTGAATAAAAAAATTGGGACAAAAATTCATTTCGGTTTATTATACTGGTCACATTTTAGAAAAAGTACGTGACACTGATTATCATCAAATCACGTCTGTTAAGTTGGACAATTTACCAAAATGGTCTAAAAAAAGCCCGGTCGTGACGATGACTAGTATCACATACCTTCTTTTAAATGTAGTCACTATAATGGACCAAAATAATTTTTTTACAAGAATTTTGTATTCAATTTAATATTTAAAACTAAAAAAAAAAAGGTTAAGAAAGTATTGAATCACACCAAGTCAGCAAAAAAACTTGATTGGATTTTTTTGGGCTTTTTTTGACGAATTGGGCGATTTAGCAGATGTTGTTTAATAATGACCAATATTACATATTTCTTTATTGAATGTGATAAATATAATAATCAAATACGAATCTTTTTTAGTGTTCTCTAGTTCTCCTTAATATAATTTTCTTCCACATCTCTTTTTCACATGCAGGGGCGGATATACAATATGCCGTGTATGTGTGGTGGGGTGGGTGGTGGATAATGACCCCTACATAAATTTTCAAAAATTCTATTATTATATAGGTATAATTTTTATATAATATATGGCCTCCACAAGTATTCAAGTAGAGCAATTGGTCAAGTGGCAAGCTTACCCATTGGACTTCTAGTTGGGTCTTAGTTCGAACCTCAGGATGGTATTTATTTTCTTCCCTTTTTATTTATTTTATTTTTTACTTACTCCCAATCAAACACTAAACCAAAATCTACTTCGGAAACACACGCAAAGAAAGAAATAATAATAATAAAAAAAAGGAACAAACTGCAGTTCTACAAGTAAAAAGGAAATAAAAAGGAGGTTGTAACTTTTATTTTTTTATTTTTTACTTACTCTCAATCAAACACTAAACCAAAACTTGCTTTGGAGATACACACACAAAGAAAGAATAAAAGAAAAAAGGGGAGCAAAAAAGATGGCTGCAATTCTACAAGTAAAAACCAAAATAAAAAGGACGGTCAACTACAAATGAAAACATTTTAAAGAACTTTTATGCTCACACCAGCAATAAAAGGAACAACGCAATAACAAAGTATTTATAGCGCTCAACATCCTGGGGCGCCGTCTTCCCCACCATTGTCGCCGGCCATTATTCAGGTATATGTCTTCAATTATCTCTTCAAGATTTTTTTATTTAAATAAAAAACCTCTTATATCTAGGGGTAATTACTTTGGTCAAATTTTTATAAAATTTGAGCCTTCAACCCAATGGATTGAGAAATTTAGATGAATAAATATTAGTTGTTGTTTATTGGTCGAGTTTTTGGATGAAATTCGGGCCTTCGATCCATTGAGGATTGAGAAACTGAGCTGAATGACTATTAAATGTTGTTTTTGAATCTTGTTATGGAATATGAATTGATTTATTGGTTGATTGATCATATTTTATAATTTATTTTGTTATTTGTGATAATTGCTATTTTTGTTCAATAGGAGTTTTGAGACTTATTTTCTCATAAATTGATAGTTATATTGTTCAATAGTATTTATTTGCTTCAAAGGGGAAATCGGTTACGCATGATAATTATTTTTCAAAAAAAAAAAGAACAAACGAACTAGACCCAACTACTCTTATAACTCCATCTCCAGCCTCAAATAATAATCTCCATTTGAAACTCCTTCTAAAAGATTAGAAATACAGAATGTGAAAAGTCTGATCTTAATTCCTTAGAACGTGACCCAGGATTGCATTGACAGATATGTGAGTACCCTCCTAACCAAAAGGAATAGGTTCGTCGAGCTTATTTAAATCTGAAAGCATACCAACCTATTGTTGGTTGCATACAATGACGAACTTTCTAAAGCAATTTCTAAAGCTCCCGAAAATTCCAAGTCTACAAGTCATGATATCCAAACAAATACTTCATGTGCTTTCAGTGAGAGTGAAAAATTCAATTCGTGAAGAAACTGGATTTGCCAATTATTGCATAATTGTTGATGAATCCCGTGATGAGTCAAAAATAAAACAAATGTCTATAGTGTTGAGGTTTGTGGATAGTAATGGGTTCATTCAAGAATGTTTGTTTGCACTTGTTCACGTATCTGATACTGCAGCTTTAACTCTAAAGATTGTTATATATTCTTCTTTGGCTCATTACAATTTGGATGTTCAAAATATTAAAGGTCAATGTTATGACTGGGCTAGCAATATGAGAGGTGATTTTAATGGATTGCAAGCTTTGATTACAAAAGATTATAGAAGTGCTTATTATGTTCACTGCGCTCATCGGTTATAACTGACTTTAGTTGCAGCATCAAAAAATGTGACGCCCATTCATCAATTTCTTGATAAATTAACTTTATATTTAATATAGTTGGTGCTTCTTGCAAACGTAATGGTGAACTAAAGACTGCTCATGATGATGATATTGCGCATTTGTTGCTATTAATGAGCTCGAGATAGGGCGAGGACCTAATCAGATTGACACTTTACAACAAGCTACTGATACACTGTGGAGTTCTCATTTGAGCTTGTTGTCCAACCTAATTAAGATGTTTAGTGCATTGTGTACATTATTGCTTGATGTTATGGATGATGGGCTTCCTTCTCAGCGAGCAGATGCAACATCCGTTTATGATGAGATGACTTCTTTTGATTTTATGTTCATCTTGCATCTTATGAATGAAATTACGGTGATCACTGATACATTTTGTGAGGCTTTGCAAAGTAAATCTCAGGATATTGTAAATGCGATGGAGCTTGTATTATCTATCAATTGTTTACTACAAAAAATGAGAGATAATAAATGAGATGATTTTCTTACAAAAGTAAAGTATTTTTGTGAGGTTCGAAATATTGATATTCCTAATTTTTGCGCTACATATATTGATAGACGAGGTCAATCCCACGTCATCAAGACAATTTTACCATTGAGCATCATTATCATGTATACCTGTTTTATGCTGCGATGGAATTGCTCACTCTTAGTAATTCTTTGAATCCACAAGTGTGAAGTCTTTCAAAGTTGTGGATATATGTAATTTGGTTGAAAAGTTTTATACTCAAGATTTTACAAGTATCGAAAAAGACAATTGAAGACTCAGTTGAAGCATTATGAATACAATGTAGTCAAAGGGTTCGACTACAAAAATCTTTCAACCATTTCAGGGTTATGTCAGTGGTTGGTGAAAACTAAGAAGTCTGCTACATACAATCTTGTTTTCAGAGTGATCGTGCTTGTGCTTACTCTTCCGATTTCTACTACCACTACAAAACGATCATTATCCGCGATAAATATTATCAAAACTAGGTTACGGAGAAAATGGAGGATGATTTTCTCTCAAATGCATTAATGATATATATTGAGAGAGACATTGATAGGAATGTGAGTACGAAAGATATCATTAAAGACTTTAAAATTTTAAAAGAACGTCATATTCCTTTTAGTTAGAGAGAGATGTATTCGATACTCAAATTAATATCTTTCATGAACTTTTGATTTTTATGGTATTATACTAATTATTAATATTTGTATTTATATTTTTTAATCGTGTTATTTTTTGTTATACAACATGCCACAAAAATATTGCTTTCCTCTTAATAAGTGCCCCCACCAAAAGTTATGATACTGGATGAGCCCCTGCTCACACACACATACATTGGATGATGTTTGAAACGGCACAAGCCTAAGAATTTTGCCTAAGCGAAACATCACAAGCAACAGTTGGAGGATATCCTTATTTAATATACACATTTGATCATAATCTTATATTGTAATTTGCAATTTATCTCCCGGTGATATATGCATATCACTCAAAAATTACTAAAGCTCCGAACCCTACAAATACTTGAGGTGAGACCCGGCTAGAAACATGAACAAGCCATTACGAAAGTGATTAATTAATGCAAATCTCCCCTATATATTAATACAAAATCTTCCTATCTTATGTGTTTGTTTCCCACACTTCGTTATCTTTGGAAAAAATATGTGCTTCGATGTCATCCGAAAATAATATTTACTTAATTTAGTAAGAAATTTATTATATTTTACCTAATTTAATATTTTCCTAATATTATATTTTGTCTAGTTCAATATTTTATTTTTATACATGTACCTAATTTAATATTTTTTTAAACATATTTTACTCAATTCAATATCTTGGTTTTATTCGTCTAATATAAAAATATAAATAAGTTATATATAATTAGAAAAAATCTATATAAGTTGAATTAACTTTTAGCTTTAATAACAGTTGAAATAATTTTATTGAATTTAAAATATTTATTAAAAAAATACGAGTAATATGAAATTATTACAACAGGAAAATAAATATAAAAAATATAAACTTAATTTTCTTATCTAATCCTAATATAATGAATTGAGAATAACATTATGAAAAACTATCGTTACGTCAAGAAAAAGAGAAAAAAAGAAAAAACAAATAATAATAATTAATTATTACGTCTAGAGAAATAATATTAATTTCTTTATCTATTCCAAATATAATCCATTGACACACACACACACACACAAATATATATATATATATATATATATATATATAAGAAAATTATTGAATTTGGCAAAATATAATATTAGAAAAATATTAAAGTAGGTAAATATATGCAAAAGGAAAAATACTTAATTAGGTTAATATTAGGCTCGGATAACACCGAAGCACCAAATTTTTTTCCAAAGCTAACGAAGCATGAGAAGCAGACAATAGGATAGGAGGATTTTGTATTAATATATAGGGGATATATATATATATATATATAATATATATATATATAT
>BMAC01000121.1:1492719-1552296 GCA_014905375.1 Phtheirospermum japonicum | reverse complement strand
TTAAAAATTCAAAATAAAATTATTTCAACTTTTATTATAAATAAAAATTAATTCAACTTATGTAGATTTTTTCTAATTAGATATAAATTATTTATATTTTATATTAGAAGAATAAAATAAGATATTGAATTAGGCAAAATATGTTAAAGAAAATATTAAATTAGGTAACATGTAATAAAAGAAAATATTGAATTAGGCAAAATATAATATTAAAAATATTAAATTAGGTAAAATATAATAAAAGAAAAATACTAAATTAGGTAAATATTAGGTTCGGATGACACCGAAGCACCAAATTTTTTCAAAGCTAACGAAGCGTGAGAAACAGACACATATGATAGAATAATTTGCATTAAGTATATACTAGTTTAATACCCGTGTATTACACGGGGTTTATCAAAAGATAAATATAAAAAATATTTGCGATAATTACAAATTTTTATGTAAAATGAGAAATCCAAATGATGTATTCTCAACTCTTGTCTTGTACATGTCTAATTTATTTATTAATTATTATAATTATTAAATCTTTATTTTCATGCTTAGATTCAATTCGTTAATAATTTATTTACATACTTATAAAAATTCAAAAGAAGTCACATTCTAAACCCGTGCCTAATCTCTACTTATGAACTATTATTACGTTATTTTGTATTTTAATGTTTAGACTAAATTCGTTAATAATATTACTTACATACTTTGAAAACATAAACGGATGTCATACTCTCAACTCGTGTCGCGTTGTATCAATGTCTAATCAATATTTAATAATAACGGGAAAACCCGCATAAAATTGAGTTTGAAAAAATGTAAAATATACAACACCCGCGTGTTACATGTGAATATGTGATATAAAATATTAAATTTATAAGACATTGATAATTCTATTGAAAAAATATCGTGCATCTAACTTGTAGTATATGTAATATTATTTTAATTTCTTTTTTTCTTTTGCGTAAGATACTAATTTGTTCGTGCAGATATATAATATATGTGTATCAACGCATTATATTTGAATTAGATAAAAAGATTTAGAATATAAATGTAAAATATACAACACCCGCGTGTTATGTGTGTGATATAAAATATTAAATTTATAAGACACTGATAATTCTATTGAAAAAAATATCGTGCATCTAACTTGCAGTATATGTAATATTATTTTAATTTCTTTTTTTTTCCGCGTAAGATACTAATTTGTTCGTGCAGATATATAATATATATGTATCAATGCATTATATTTGAATTAGATATATATATATATATATATATATACACACGAATAAATTAGTGTCTTACGCAAAAACAAAACAAAATAACAAACAAAAAAAATATTACATATAATACAAGTTAGATGTAGGACGTTTTTTAATTAGAATTACCAATACCTTATAAATCTTAATTTTTTGTATCACATTTACACGTGACACGCGGGTGTTGTGTGTTTTACATTTTTTCCAAACTCAATTTTCTATGGGTTTCCCGTCAAATTTAGGGTATTTTGATATATCTTACAACTAATTTCGTGACTTACGGTAAAAAAAATAAAAGTTTTTTTATTATAAAAAACAGTATTAGTGTAATTAAAACAAAATAATGTTTTGAATTGTGTATAAAAACTATTTATTGTAAAAATTAATCTTCCTGTAAATATAACAAATAATGTTATAATCTGTATGTGTTAATTTTAATATTATTCTTTTAATATTTTTAATAAATATTATTATTTTTTAAATCTCACATAATATTCGGGTGTTAAACTAACTGCACATCAAAGAGATTAATGCATAAAAGTATAATATCATTTTTATAAAATGCATGACGTTTTAAGTCTGTTTATAGTCGGAATTTTAGTCTCATGGATCTTGTATAATATCGGTGGACCTCATATAATTTTGGGACCAAGTTGAAAATTAGACCACAATTAAAAATAACTAAAAGATAGTTAAATTCGAAATTACCTACATCAATACTTGTTTAGATAAAATGAAAAAAATTTATCATGATATTACTCATGCTACATCAGCTATGATATATTTAGTGAATGAATAACAAGTGTCTCGCTTTGTATATATAGTTAATTAATAAAATATTGAACACTTCACACGTGCGGTAAAGCTATGCCAATTAAATGTATATGTATACCACGTTCCAAAACTGTTGTGTTGTTGGAAACGTAATTACTCCAAATATAATGTTATTTGCACTCACAAATATAGAAAGAAAATATTAACATAAGAAAAGGTTTGAAACTGAAAGCGTAGGGGCTCTATGGTAATTTAACATGGTGAGAAGTCCAACCCAATACACATTTAAAAAGGTTATGGAGGGCATGGCAGACACGGCACGGCCCTCGGCCTTTTATTATCATCACATCATGTCGTCCCTTAAGAGTCCTCTTCTTCATTAATTTAATTTGTTATATGTAACTTTCAACACGGCACGTCTTTTACTGTTTTCGCATTTCCAGTAGGGACAATTACATAAAGCACCTTCGAGACTAGATCTGAGTATAAATAATTTTAAAAAAAAGATACAATTAACTTTTAGAATTACAAAATTATTTTAGAATTAATTTTGATCTTATACATTAGAAAGCTAACTTTAATATTTTAATAAAAACTTCTCTTGTAAACCTTAGCCGTCAACCTTCATGGTGGATGGAGATTATCATAATTATTTATATTTCGTTAATTTCCTCTCGAGGAGATCGTGTATTCTCATCATTCCATTTAATAAATTTGAGTTTTATTTAAATAGTAAGTGGTGCAATGTTTGGTTTGGTATTCGTTCAAAAGATACAATCGCACTACTATTCATATGTAATTGACGAGTTTTTATAAAAATTAATGATTTCGTTTGAGATTAATTTTTTATTTGTACAAAATTTGTCAAACAACACTTTTTATATCTGTTGTTTTATTTACATTAGTTTTTTTATTTAAATTTTATGTCTATTAGCTAATTTAAATAGAAACCTTCTCCCACACTTATGAATTTGACCCTAGGCCTGCTTACCATAAAAAGACGTCTTATATCATTAAGGTAAAATTATCATTTTTTTTCCTTCTTTCTTTCCCTCGGCTCATTATTGCTACACTGGGTGCAGAAGTGTACCCAATTTTCTTTTTACTTATAACAGTCTATTTTTGCTATTTCACCTTATATTACAAATATCCAATTTAATTAATTGAACAATAGAAATAATACATTACGATCATATTAGGCCCAACATGTTTTCGTAATATTAAATTATATCTATTATTTTGTACCTCTTTTTGACCGAATTAGTCCCGAATGAGATATGTTGCGACCTATCGACCGGAAGATTATCTCCCCTAATTCATTTCACAGACGGCTCTAAACCGTCTAACTTCTGTTACAGAAGTTGAATTACAAGTTATCCGATCCTTTAATAACTAATCAACACATCCTTGGTTCATTTCCTACTCCTGGCGTACAAGATATTTAATTTACAAAGATAAATTATTAAGCACACTTTGGAACAAAAGCCTTTATTTTATCGAGAACTTAAAAGATAATTTTTACATAAGTAATCTCCTTTTGGGAGGAGAAAACCTTTTAACCTCTCATAGAGGTGGCTTGCACTCGAAAATACGTAGACTTACTATTATTACAAACACTTATTACAACACACTCTTTATTATTATTATTATTATTATTATTATTATTATTATTATTATTATTATTATTATCTGTATTTATTTATTATATATTTGCACACACTATATTATTATGAGAAAATAGAAGGAAATGTTTGATGTCTTCTACTTTCTCCAACTCCTGAATTTATAGAAGTTTGACGGACTTGAAATATGGACTTCACATCTCTTGTAATTTTATCGACGTTCGTTGCTTACGTCAATCCTTGCATTATTATCTTCCTGCTAGCTGGTGGAATTTCCTCATTGTAGAAGCACGTTCTTTAGGGACTCGAAGATCGCATGATCTCTTTATTATCATCGAGGGGCCTTTTATTATTATTATTATTATTTATGCGGTCCCCGAGCAAAATGCATTTTAGTGGTCCCTGGCCACTTGATTTGTTTTGTTTGGATCTTGTACCAAACTTCGGCTCCGTCTGATTTGAGCTTTAGGGACAGATTTTATCCGTCCATCTGCAGACGTTGGCCATGTTGCAGTATTTTTGGCTAGTTTATTTACTTTCTAGTAGCTTGCTATTCCAAAAAAGAGCTCTCTTTTTCTTAAACTGGTCTTTTGCAAATCCTATTGTATTTCCAGTCATTGTATTTAACAAAAAAGACTCATTCTCCGAATTTTGAAAGAGTTTCTTGACTTTGTCTATCTCTTTGAGACAGACCCAAAAACCCCATGCCCTTCTTGTGGATATATCATTTTCTGTGACGTTGTTACTAACGAACCTCCTTCAGATGATGGTGCTTTGATTCTTTTCATTGCCTCTATGGCTGGTCGTCTAATCTTGATGAAATGGAATACTTCATACATTCCCTTTCCGACCGGTTTTGGCGCTAAAGAAATGTAACTCTAGAACATCACCCCATGCGAGATGAGGGTTATTTGCCTAGTTCTCGTGAGCTACATCTTGTATCCATCTCGAAAGTTGTGATATATTCGAGAAACTTGATGATCTTGTATGACAGATGCTAAGGCTCTAAATGCATACCCGCATTTAACGTCTCGTGTAGAATCATTCACACTCTGGGGTATCTCTCGAACATAGCTACTAGATATTTGGTCGAATTAATTCCTATCTGGTTATGAACTTCTCCCATCTTTGTTGATAAACTTGAAAATGATAAGTTTTTAAAAATCTCTTAAGTATAGATCTTAGATTCGCCTGTCTGTGGCCTAAGATTGATCTCTTCTTCATTAACCCCTAAGGCGAAGGGTTGACTTGAAAACTTGGGAATTGACTCCGAATTTTTGATTTTAGCTTAAGACAGTTCATCCATAAATGATTCCATCTTAGCTCTCGTGCTAGGGGTATTCGAAGGTGCTACAGTTCTACATCTCTGCACTCGAAGTGTCTCCTTTTACACCATTGAAGATGTTGCCCAAAAAAGTGGCTTTCTCATTACAGACCATACTTTATCATTGGCCTGTAAACAACCTTGTATTCAATCAGAAATTGTTTCTCGTTCAGCTCGTTGTAACCTTCCGGCTACCTCTGCATTGAGGGTCAATATATCAAACTCGCATTGAAGCATTGAGTCGAACTTTTGTCTTTTCAAAATTAATATCTAGTTAAACAGTGTGTGTCTACTTTGAAAAGATTTTAGTCGGCCCGCAAGAGAACGGAGTCACTTGTAGACTGGCAAGTTAACTCGAGTCGATTCTCTCGAGGAGTAGAAACTCATAATTGACGAAGTTTGCTATACTAAAAACACAAGTTCTAATACTAAACACACGAACAAGTTTTTTTTTATTTGAATGTTTTTAACAAACTAAGTTTAAACACTATCCTTGCAACGAGAGTGTCAATCTCTTTGCAAGAACTTAACTACGAATTTATAAACTAATTTATAAACAATTTGGGGACTTTACAAGAAGATTGAACTACGAATTGTTATTCAAGCATTTCATCGAGCATATGATATGTATTAGCGAACTATGATAATAAGATTAATAACCAAGCCAATAACCAAACAAATCAAGATCAATAGCAAATAATTAACCAACGTAAAGCAAGTGTAAAACTAATTAAGCGATTTCATTCTCCAAAACAAACACTTATTATTCCAGAACCAAACATCAAAATAAGAAATAACAACCGAAAGATTCATAACTACGAAATATAAATGAGTTTACAGAATACTGAATTCGAATGAAAGTGCGATCTACTAGAGCGGTGAAAGCTATACTGTCTCCAGCGATTCCGGAGAAGAGATACCCTATACGACGAATTTGGAAGATTGTCACAACCTCCCAATTCCTATGATGAAAGATCTCTACGGAAACGATCGAACGTCTATTTTAATTGCCGAAAGGGCTTTATGTCGAATGCAAGAGAGATGTGTCAAATCTCTCCTCCAAAGTGGTGTGTCGTCGGAGGTGTCAAGTTCGAGATGCCTGATAAGATCGATCTTTTGGTCCTTTTGTAGTCCAACTCCCATCAATGCCCAGGGTAACTGAAATATCTTTTTAAATCTGAGTTTGTAACGTCTGCATCCGGTCGGATGTCAGATCCATCCGTTCGGATGTTAGTCCAGTAGATTAATCTGGCAAGTCATCCGATCGGTGTGTGTTTCGAAGATCAATTCGGTCGAAATTTAGAACCATCCGACCGGATAAGTATCATTTTGGCTACTTTTGGGCGTTTGACTTCTTCATCCTTGTTTTTGCGATCTCGCCAAACTCTCTAGCTGTATGCGAAAATACAAAAAATATCATCTCAAAAGGACTGATTATCGATCGATAAGTCGGAAAGTTAAGTGAAAAGCCAAAGAATTCAAAATCATGCAAAATAGCCTAATCTTAACCTGAAAAAGATAACAAAAAGACTCAAACATGACTCAGAATATATACAAAAATCATGACAAATACGTACAAATCAACCATATCTAGATGTTCCCTTAGATGCCTCACCATTTTGAAGAATGAATCAATTTCTGTTCCCCCCATCTCTTGTTAAGAAATCTACAAGAATATTTTTACGAGATTTTATGACGACAATATCATAATCATAATATTGACATCTAGCCTTCCATCTAAGTAATCCGGCATTTTCTGGTTTAGACTCAATTTTGTTTTTCAGAAAGACTATAACACTCTAATTATCAATTTTTAAGGTGAACTTTCTAGATAGCAGAAATAAAAACCATTTCTTAAACGCCTTTCAAACTACAAAGAACTCATTCTCGTTGATATGCCATCAATTTGCTTCACCATCTGAAAATAGTCCGCTGCAATATTTGTATGGTACTTCTCCCTTTGGCATTGCTTTCGTAAGAACACCTGCCCACCAATAATCACTGGCATCTGTGTATAGAACCAGTTCATCCTCGTCATTTAGAACTGCTAGTTTAGGAAGCTATTTGCTAACCACCTTAAGTTGTTTAATCCCTTCATGGTGTTCCCTTTTCATTTGAGATCGGTGTCCTTTTTTAGTAAGAACCTAAACACCTTCCTATATTGTACAAGATTATTTATAAATATCCATCAAAATTAATAACTTCTAGAAAACTTTGAAGTTGATTTTTGTCCTTTAGCGTGTCTGGAAATCCTTTTATCTTTTCTACAATATGATTTTGTAGAATGATTTCAAACTCATCTATTTCTATTTCTAGAAACTCAAATTTTCTTGTAGCTATTACTATTTTATTTTCTGGAATCACTAATCTTCCTTGTGGAAAATGAACGATTCCAATGTTTAGATGATCTTTCATGTTCTTCGATACAATGAGAATATCATCAATGCAGACGAATATGAAAGTGAAATAATCTTTAAAGAGATTATCCATCTTTCTTTGATATATCTGGGGTGCATTTACTAGGCCCATGGGCATAACATTCCAAAATATAGTTTTCTTGTGGGGTGGAGAAGGCCGGAAGTTTTTGCTTCCTTCCTCCATCTTAATCTAGTAAAACCCAGATTTGCAATCGAACTTGAAAAACACTTTGGCATTTTTAATGTAACTTACCAAATATTCTATACTTGGAATATAATATCCTTCTAATTTCAAGATGTTATTAATTCCCTTATGGAGAGACGCCCGCTTCTATTAGCTTAAGGTCAATATGTTCCTCAAGTATTTGTTGCATATCTTTTTGGTCTTTTTAATTCATTAGGATATACTTATATTAAACTAGCTCGTTTTCTATTTCGATTTTTACCTTCAAAGATGATTTGAGCTCATTCTTATCCCACCATTCAAGATGATCTTCATTAAAATTCTTATGAATCATTCTTATTATATTCTCTAATGAAATTTGTTCTTCCATGGTGGTATCTGCCTGTGAGCTCGTGTCTAGGCTAGCTTCGAGGATTTCAATCATCTGTAGTTTTATCCTTTCCTTCTTTCGGTCTTCCTAGACTCTCAGTTTGTAGTTGGAGATTTGCTTCTCCATATCTACGTCGATTCGTCATTTGGGGTGTCGAAACTTACCTTCATCACATCGTTTGCTGCAAAAATTATTTGTCATTTTTCTGTGGAATGCCTCTCGTAGTTGCTGGACTATAATCTTACAGTCAATGGGGTTGTGAAAATAAGTCTTATGATTCATTTTCTTGCATAGATTTTTTTATATCTGCAGGAAATTATTTTCTAACATAATATATGTTCCCGTATCATGGAAATAGATTGGTGAGGTCTTGACCTTGTACCATAGATTACCATTTACTCCTCCCATCACTATTTTTGCTTTCTTGATTACTCTTTTAAGGCTGAGAATTCTTTTAGAGAAATCTCTTCTTGCCACTGGGGATAATTTTTCTTCCATTTATTTAGGGAATACATCTGGTTTTGTTGTATAGATCTCTGACCTGAATCAATGTAGGCTGCAAAATCTTCTGCACGATATTTTTCATATATCATTCATACAGAAATGTATATGCAAAATGGACTGGTGCTCAACTGATTCTGGATCCTTATTATCCACTGTAAACTCCATTCTATCTCCCAATCTTTCCCAAGGTTCATGTTCCTCAAGAAATTCTAACCCTAAAGTTAGCTGCTCTGGGGGTTTTCCCGCTATACCCTCAATCACAGTTTCAATATCTCAAATCTTGAGGATTCCTTGATATTTTCCTATAAAAGGTTGTTGTAAGTGATATAATGCATCACAAGGAAAGAAGTTATCTTTCTGTGTAATATCGAATATCACTTCTACACCTCTTCATCCTTCTGGGCACTTTAATTCTCCATTAGTCTTGAACACTTCAGGATCTCGAGTGCTTAGACCGGCTCTTGGACCTTCCCAATGAGGTCCACTAATTATTATGTCTTGTTGAAAAGACATTCCCCTTAGTTCAATCATGAGACTCTAACTTTTATTAAGGACAAGACGATCTTGGATTCTTATGTTGATTTCTCCAATTGTTGGAGTTTACATAATCTCTGGTGAGATGGCTTTTTCCACGTATTTGAATATACATGGTATTTCTATGAATTCCTTTCTCAATAATACTTTTGAATGATGAGTATTTGAGAGGGCATAGGAAATCTTGTATTTTGTCGAGTAGGGCCTGTCCACATCCGTCATCAGGTCTACCTTCTTAAAACCTTGATGAAGGGTAAGAACTCAATCGAAACCTCGACCCGCCAAATTATACGTAATTCTTGGATAAATATTGAATAACAATCTTCCCGCGTAATTGCTCCAAGACAAGAATGTTTTAGGTTTGAGATTCTTCTGTCAAAGAGGGTAAGATTCAACAACGAATCAATTCCTTCTTTAAAGGTTAATTTTATTATTACTCTGATGGCTCCAATATGGATTCATGAAAGCGTATTTGCCATTTCTATTTTAAGCCCTCTCTTAATCTCTTAGATTTCTCTGTAGGGGATTAGTTGCATCTCGATCTGGTTCCCTGTGAGTATTGCAAATTCTCCCATGAAAATTTTGTAGATAATTTGGTTTTTCCGATTTCTCAACCTCAAATTTTTCATAGCCTTTTCCATAACTCCTATTTTAAATCCTTCATATATTTGGAACTTTGGATCTTCTTTCATTATTCTCATAAGTGTCTTATGACAGGCCATTGTATGAGAGAGGAATCCTACATATCCTCTCCAATCACTTGGTGAAAAAGTTCTCCTTCACTCTGATTGTGAATATGATTCACTTTCATTTTCATAGTATATCTCTTCTTCATATATGCTTTCATATGAGGGAATACCCTCAAATTGATACACCTGTACTAGGGTTTAATCGTAGACAAATTTTTTTGAATTCTGGAGTTGTCTCGAACTGTTTGACTCATCTTTTTTGATTTTCTGGGCAATCTGTTGAAATATGCCCTCTCATTCCATACGTCCAACAATTGCAATCTTTAAAACTTTCATTTACTCTAGTGTGAGCTCGTCTAAAAGTTCTTTTTATTTGAGTCTTGCTAGTGCTTCCTTGCTTGAGAACGAGCCCTAGTTTTGGCTTGGCCCCGTCCTTTGTCCTGTTTATACCTTTTATGTTTTCTAGAAAACATTCTCTTTTTCCCCGAGCATAAGGGTGGATTCTTTCTTTTTCCTCTTATGTCTATGTGAATGACCTACTACTACTTAGATGTCATTTTCAGTACAATATAGCGGAACAAATTTATCGATTCCTCTTAATCGCTTGTAATTCCTGTGAAGCACTGCCTAGTGGCACCACTCTGCTAACTCCGATTTTAGAAATGACATCCTTCTACCAACCGTACTCATATCAGTTGCTGGCTTGTATTCTTGAATTAACATTTCTCTCCAAGGACTTGGTATTTTCGCAAAGAATAATTGTGGCATCTCCCCATCATTCCCTTGGCTTTTCTCCAGTATTCGATTTATAACTAGATGTATTCGTATACATGATAAATATCTATTAATTCAAGGCAGTAGAGGGTTTGTCAGTATTTTTTCTATTTCTCCTCTTTCATTTACTCCGAATATCCTGTGTCGATAAAATGGAGTTTGAATAATTTGGCCATATTATCAACTATCCCATTTAATGATTCTTTAGATATAACTCCCATTTTTATATCTGATCTTGTTGAATCCCACGCGATCTTTACCGATCATTCAAGGCTCATTTCAAGGAGTAAAACGAATTCTTCCTTCTCAAGGCCGAGAGTCCCTGCCGCAATTCGCATTATAGATGCTCAGTCGTATATTAATATCTCTCGATTCATGATATTTGGAGTATTCAAATTTAACATTAATCCATACAGATGTATAGGTTCAAGTTGGGACTTCCCCTATGGAGTGTTTAGAATGTTGGGTTTTCGGGAACATTGCATGGTACTCATTATGTCTGTAAGATCTCTTTTTATGGAGAAGTCCCCGACATGTGGCATTGGTGCGTCTGGTACTAGTTCATGTGAAGTCGTACTTTCGCTTGGATTGAGACTTGTTAGTGGTGGTGCAGGAGCACTTCTTGTACCATTCTTTGGATTTTTCTAAGATCCTTAAGATTTTTAAAGGGATCTGATATCATTTCGCTGCAGTTGGGTCTATTGATGGGATTCATGAGGTGCATCCCTATGATTCACCAGATATATATTTAACATCTGATTTACCCAAAAAAATTCAGGTGATACGCCTTTTGTTTCTCGCATTGTCTCAAATATGTTATTTTTTCTCGAAATGAATAAATCTCATACACTCGTACAAATTTATTTTGGAGATAGATCTACTCACCAAAAGTTCATTAATTAATTATAATAATTTTTTCTTAAATCTCTTTAATAAACTTAAACTCTAAACTTATTTATGCGTGAATATAAATTTCATGTTACCGTAAGAGTCCCCTGTTGAGATTTTATTGGTTAATAATCAAAATGAATTGATAATAACAACTTAAAAACTCACTTAGGACACGTGTCAAGAGCATGTCCAATGCACTTTGTGCAGCATGGAAGAAACCCTCTTTCTCTCTAGGTTTTTTCTTTTTCTTTTTAGAAGCTTCGTTTTTAAAAGTCAATGTAAGGGTGTCCATTACAAATTTACAACCACCCCACTTTAATATGGGAATAGCTCTCTCTCGCGCGCGCGCCGTGTCCCTCGGATAAATTGATTAGGGATTGGACATTATAGATTCTATTTCTGGGGAATACATTAGATATAGTATCTGCATTTCTGTATATAATATGCGTTGGTTGGATATGAATTATTGCGTGTGACTTTTTATGCATTCACACGACACGACACTATGGTTATTATGCACCGGTAGTATTCCTCCGAGTGTAACACACCTATGAAAAATAAGAATGACGTAAATGTTATTCAATTTCAATCAAATCGTTGTAGGTGAAAACCATTGATTACAATATATATAGTATTCGTATGTATTTACAATATATTTGTTGGTCAAATTTCGAAATCGTTGATGATTTGTTGTATAGTCATCGAAAAAATAATTTTCATTATATTAAGTAAACTAAGTAACTATATTATTCTTACAATAGACTCTATTATTTTAATGATTGATGATAACTTTTTGATTATATAAATTATCAAAAAATATTAATATGGTTTATTGTTGGGTATTCTTTTTATTAGTAATATATATTTTTATAGTAAATATATTGAATAATTAAAATAAAATATATAAAAATAGTCAGTATTTTAGGAAAAATTATTGAGTTGTTATTTTTAATATATTTTAAATTTGTACTGTTATTGAAAAAAAAATTATATATTATATTTATTAGATATATGTGTTAAAGTTATATATAAATCATATTTAAAAATAATTATATTTTATTATATATAATTTGACTATAAACAATACATAATAAAAAAAAATAAAAGAGATGAGTTGATTAATATTCCATCTGTAATTACTGATGAAATTTATGATCCGTCGGTAAATACCGACAGACTTTAAAATTCGTCAGTATTTTACCGACGATCCAGAAATTCATTGGTAAATCGGAAGCCATCAATAATCCTCAGTAATTACCGTCGGCAAAATCCTTCCGTTTTTTTTTTGTTTGTTTTTTTTGTAGTGTGTTGTACCAATGTCTGATCAATACTAATTAAATATTACAATATAAATTTATATTTTATATTTAGATTAGATTTGTTAATAATATTGAGTTACATACTTAAGTTATTGCAATATATATACATATATATATATATATAATATTAAACTTCAAACATAAAATTATTTTAATTGTTATTATAAACACAACTTATTTAATTATTTTTATAATTGTGTAATTAACATTATTTCATATGTAATTTATCACTAATTTAATTTTTTTAAATACATATGGCTTATTTATATTTGGGGAGATTATTTTTATAATTGTGTAATTAACATTATTTTATATTTAATTTATTTTTTAATTAAGATAACTAATTTAAATTTTTTTAAATACATATGGCTTATTTATATTTGGGGAAATTGTCAAATAATCCTCCAAATAGGAGTTCATTTATCAATAGTTTTTAGATCAAATTTTAAGCCAAATAGTCCAAAATGATAACCCAGAAATACAACAACAACCTTCCCAAGAAGAAAAATCAATAAAAATTAATAATAATATATTGGGTGGCGTGATGGATTTTTAGCCAGAAATTTCTTATTATATATTCGAAAATTTCTTACTTGGTTGCAAAACTTTCTTTTTAGACGTGCAAATATTGTTATATATTTCGACTTATTAAACACAACTTCTTACTTAATGTACAATAGTAAATAATTTTTTACTTTATGTTCAAAAAGGTAAAAAAATATCTCATTTTATGTCTGAAAAAGTAATAGTTTAATTTACTTTGTAGTTCAATTTCTTACTTTATGTTTTCAAAGAATTTGGGTTAAAAATAATATAAAAAAAAACTCGTCTGAATACATTTCGCGTTGGGGTTGAGGTGGCTATTGATATTATTATATTATAGATTATTATTTTAATGAGGTAAACTTATAGTTATATAATTAGGATTAGACTATTTGATCATTTGTATAATTAATTGCATTATTTAATAAAAATATTTTTTCTTATGTATTTGGCAATTGTTTCTTTATATTTGCATATTATAAAAATGAAATGAAAATTGAATAGATAAAAATAAAATAAAATAATTGAATTGGATAAAATATAATAAAATAATTACTAAATTAAAAAATATATAATAAAGAATGGATAAATTTCACAAAATACAATTAAAAAATTAAATTAATATTAAACTCGAACTATATATAAGTAATAATTGGAACATCGTAATTTTTTTTATCTGCGAAACAAAATATGAAAAGCGAACGCACGCGTGGAATCTGCATTACTTAAAAATATTTACAAGTTAGAAAAACTTTATCGGAGATGGGGCGGCTATAACTTGAGTGGTGTGGTGTTTTGTTTATACACTATTTTCGTATGCCACAATCTTTTCCTCTTCTACATTGATTATTTATTTTAATTTATGTCGTGCCTCAGTGATTAGGTCTTCTTTTTATTGTCTTGGCATGACGATAATAATTGAGTGCTTATCTTTTATGATAATGAACTAAACTGTGCCATATGGCACATCGAGATAGCAATCAAATTATCTTTTTAGAGAATCTCATTTGAGGAAATTTGTTGATATGACGACCTTTGGATTGGAATGATTATTTTAGTTTAAACTTTAACGTCCTCACACCTAATACGATATGATCTAGAAGGAAGAGTGACACTTTGTTTTGATATGATATTGTATTTGATATGCATCATAAACATTTATTCCACAAGTACTTAGTGTATTCGAACCAACTTTGAAAATAAAAACAAATTAGGTTGATTTTTTGAAATCAAACCAGCTAGTCTTGTTGGAGTGGCCCATAATCAAGATTTTTCGATAATTAAATCACATAGCTAATTAAGCCAGATCGCAAAGACAATAATTTAATAATAATAATCGATAATATCATTCAGACACACATAACCATTGCATTTATCCATCCTAAACTGGATTGGGATTTATATAAATTGTATTTTTAAGTACATTATATTGTCCACTTTAAAAAAAAAAACAGATAATGATATTGTTCAGTATCAAAACACCTACACTAAGTTGGTGAAATTATCAAGAAATGTACAAAATTATCCTGATCGGGCTTTTTTATTGACGTGGCGTGATTCAATAATTTCTTATTATTTCTCTTTATTTTTAAACATTAATTGAACCAAAAAACCTGATAAAAAAATTTAATTTTAGTTTATTATATTAACCATATTTCAGAAAAGTGACATTGACCATCATCAAACCACGTCTGCTAAATTAAGTTGGTCAATTCATCAAAAATGGTCCAAAAAAGCTTGATCGAATCATTTTCTGACGTGGAGCTATTCTATATTTTCTTATCATTTTTATTTAATTTTAAACATTCAATTGACGACACAATCCTATTTGCCATTCATTCTTTTTCATTGAATCAAATTAATATATTTTATTAAAAAAAATTAAAAAAAAATCAGTGATAAATAAGAAATATAAAGTGGATCTTACAAAATTCTAAAACAAATATAAAAGTTTTTAGAATTCTTTATTATTAGTAAGACTCTAATTAATAAAAATTAATAAAATTTAAAAATAAATATAAAATATAAATTGAACTTTAAAGATTATTTAAAATATAGATATTTATGAAAATAAATCTATTTTTATTCATATAATATTATTTATATGTTTATAATTTCTTATAATATGTTTTATTATATTTATATCAAATTGTATTAGCTAATTCTTTTTATTAATAATGATTTCCTAGTATAAGTTTTTATAATTATTTTATAATTTCTTAATATTTATTTTATATTTTTATATTTATATCAGATTATTAATCAATTTTTACTGATTCAAATTTTATTGATTAGATTAAAGGAAAAATAAAAGAAAAACGAAAAAGAAGAGGAAAAATAAATTTGTAATGTTTATAATTATAAAAAAATGATAAGAAAATATAGCACTACGCCACGCCAGCAAAAATCTCGACCAAATCTTTTTTGAACCATTTTTTATGAATTGGTTAACTTAGCTAATGTGGTTTGATGATGGTTAATGTAACGTACCTTTTTAGAAATATGACCAATATAATTTTTTTTTCAATTAATATTTAAAAATAAAGAAAAATGATAAGAAATATTGAATCACGTCACGTCAGTAAAAAAATCGATTGGGATGATTTTTTACCTTTTTTTGATAATTTTACTAATTTAGTGTAAGTATTTTGATAATGAACTAAAAAAATAATTTTCACTAAAATTGAAAATCATCCGCACAAAAGTGTGTGAAAACGTTGTCTTGTTAGAAATAGCATTTTAGAAGGGAAAATTAGACAATCCCCTCAAATACGAGTATGAAATAGTTTTTGTATAAATTAGTTGTCACGTAATAATATAAAATCAAAATAACTTACATTTGTAACGTGTAATGACTAGTAAATAAGACCATATATAACCTATTAGTATAGAAAACTTAAAGTAGTGCTTAAAATCTATTTTGCCAATCATTTTCTTAAATTATTCGTGTTTTCCTTCTTTTGCAATTTTCTTTTCTTTGTCCCATATTCCCCTCCCTTTCTAGCTTTTTTCTTTTTTCTTTTTGTTACTTTAATATTTATCGGATCAAAGGAGTTTTTCTGAAGCATGTGCACCCAATTTAAATATGGCTGAAAATTAAATTAAGTTGTTCCATTGGAGTTCGCTCATAAGCATGGTGCAATTAAATTTATTCACAAGTTACTATTACAAGTATTTTACGTATGAACGTGGAATATTTTGTATTTATTCCTCTTATAACTTTTTTATTGTTTTGGAAAATTAAATTATTTCTTGAGTATTTAAGTTTTTTTTCCCTTTTATCGTGTTATCATCCAGAGTCTTTTACTTGAATATTTGAACTTATTATGCAAATATTTTTTTTAAATACTACCGTAAATATGACTCTCAATACCCAAAAAATAGATTTAGTTATTTTATGTGTTCCAAAATAATAGACTTGTTACTACATTTACTTTTTTTATTTTCATGCATATCACTATTTAATTATATTAAAATCTCACTACTTCATTAAACTAAATTAACTTTTTACGAAAACATAATAAAATGAACAAACAATTATGTAATTATAAAAATATAAATAAAGAGAGAATACTTTTATTATATTAACTAGTATTTCTTAAGACGTGTGAAATAACCGTAAATAGCTGTAAACCTAGGTTGCACCGACATTAGAAATGGACACGAGATACGACACGCGTACACGCTTATGACACGTAAATTATAACGTAAAATAGGATACGAAACGATAAAATGTTATATTTTAAAGTGTCCGTGCATCGTAGATGTAAACTATAAACTAGCAAATTAGGCCAAATTTGGCGGGTTTTTTTATTGCCTATATATTTATTTGGATCAAAGTAGTGGGAATATGGCCAATTTAAAGTTTCTTAAACCAGAAGATTCAATCTTTCTTTATTTCTTTTTACCCCTCCTTTTGAAAAGAGGATTCCATCTTTGAAAATAAGCCGATGATAATTGAAACTTGGAGCATTTCATCAAGGGAATAAAATTCACCTCTTAAAATCAAGGGCAACACTCTTGTTAGGCCGGACTAACGGATCATCCATTAGGCCAAAATTTTACATCAATACATTGTAGTGCAAAAACCAATACATTATAATTAAAAACCAATACATCATGGTAAAAAACATTACAGTATAAAAACCAATAAATCATAACACGGGTCAGAGATTTATGAAAAACTAATACTTTACGTACAAAAACCAATACATTACAATACAAAAACCAATACATCACGGTATCGGGTCAGATGGCCTAACGGGTCATGACCCGTTAATCTGGCCTAACGCAAGTCACAATGCGTTTATTTCATTTCAAATCTGCAACTTGCAAAACAAACCCTTTAATACAATAAAAACCTTTAACTTGCAAAAATAAGAATTTTGTTGAAGGAAAAACACAATTAGTGTGCCTTCGTCAATAAGTAACTGATGAAAAACAATTTATGTATTTGTTATCTTTATATATTATGTAAACATGTAATGGATACCTTATCTTTGATAAATAAGAAAATCCTAATTTATCCTTCGTCTCTCTTTTATGTATTATTCTTATACTTTTCCTTTTACACGTTATCAGCACGAAACCTCTAACCTAATGATCGAGAATAAGCCTCCATAACCAAAACAACAATTATACAATTTTCGTACGACGAAAATCTAATTGCGTTGTATGTTTGAAAAATCGATTTCTAGAGTTTCAACAGTTGGATCGAGCCCAAATATTTACAGAACCTCTCAGACCTTTTGAAATACATTCTGAACGATGAAGATTGGATTCGGAGATACGAGGAAATATATATAAAATTTCGAACAGAGAAGATTTTATTTTCGGAAATTTCTGTGCAGCATTTTTCAAAATACGATTGCGCACAATAGAACCGTTGGACCAAGCCAAATCTTGGATATGTTGTTCCAAACATATACGGGTTCAATATGAAAGGTGTAGATTTGAATATTAAGTTTGAAAAATCCGATAATGAATTTTTAACAGAGCTGATCCTGTTTCTCGGAACTGTCTGCTCAACTTATTCTAAAAATTCAATTACGTACAATCTAACCGTTGGATGAAACTGAATTTTGGATATATTATTCAAAACATGTAGAGGTTGAATTTGTATGGTGGAGATCGGATTCGAAGCTTTGTATAATGCGAAAACTAAAATAAAACTAGGAAAGAATCATGACTTTCATCCATGGTAACTCGAATTACCCTATTATTTATTAAATGCAACTAATAAATATTTGGCAATATGTATTTATGGCATAGTATGTATTATTGTGCATGTTTATGTATATATATTATCTATAATTATATGCATGTGATGTTATGTGCAATATTGAGAAACATGAAATTTTGCAATAATATTCATAGAGTACATAATATATTTACTTATGATTTTAGATGATTTCTAAGAAATCGTAAATAAAGTTATTTACATGATTAGATGAGGTATTGATCATAATTTTTCCAATATGTTTAGTTAATCATGAATTTTGATGAATTGATAGGTTTCATGTATGTTGATCATGAATTTTGATGAATTGATAGATTCATGTCAAGTTGATTTTATAAGATACTTTCAATGTATGTATCGTTGATTGTATATTTTGAATATTTTCATGATAATGAAAGTTCATGAACGATAAAGAATTGTGTAAATAAGTCTTGTGATAAAGTATATTCACATGATATCAAAGAAAGATTATGACATACTTAAAATTGTATAAATAAGTCTTGTGATAAAGTATATTCACATGATATCAAAGAAAGATTATGACATACTTCAAATTCATTATATAAGGAAATTGATTAAACTAACTGAATCTAAATACAATTTAATATACTCAAAAGAAATTGAGTACTACCATTATTCGTTTGATGTGGAAACTATAATAACTACAATTCCACAATAATATCACCCATCAACCCTAATTGACAAAGAATCGTCAAACTTAGTCAAAGTCAATTCTCTTATGAACTTGAGAATTCATATTGACCCCAAATCTTATATTGGGAATATATATAGTTTCAAAATCTCAATAAATTCTGGATGTACTCTAAATGAATATTTTGAGAATTTTATGAAATACTATTTCCAAGCCTAATAATTTAGTGAAAAGAAATCTATTTGATTGTTAAAAAGGGTCAATGGCTTTGATATGTTGCGACTAATAATACGTCTTACCATATGTGAAAAAGAAAGTCACTTTAAATGAAAATAATAAATTGAGAGATACGATCTCACTCTATTTTCTTTCCACTTGAGCAAACATACTGATGCACTAGTATAATAGTAATTATGATAGTGAGTCGTTAAGAGACATGACATTATTATTCATAATACCAATGTTAGACCTCTGGATAAAGAAATTTCTTGAGGCTAACCATGATCGATTTGAATAGTGAAAATAACATCTTGTTCTGGACCACGCAGCGTCATTGATACTACCAGCTTATTTTGGGATAAATGTAAAGGGGAAGAGACATGTTGATCCCTACCTATGTGGGAAGAATGAACCACAAGGTAAGATATGTAAGAGTTCGTGATATTTTTGGTCATGGTAGAAGTCATGGAGGTTCCCCCAATAACCTTTCTTAGTCAATAGATATCCTCTGTTTTGATTGATGAAAGTATAATCAATCATTCACATTAGACTATTGTATTTGGTCTTAAAGTTTATTGTGAGTTAGATTTATGTGATGTGGCTTGATTTAATTATTTTTGGCCTATTGGTAAATTTTGTATTTCATTCTAAAGCATTGAATGTACTTGAGTTTATTTACCACACATTCACATACAAGGTTCTTGAGAAAATTATAGATATAATGTAACATATCTAGTAAATAATGTGAAATGTTAGAATGAAAAGTATTCTTCATTTGTGGAGGAATGTGAGAATTTGTCGAGAAATAGACAATTATTCACTTAATTGATATTTATATGTGACAAAATCTTGAGGCCTGGTGGCACATTGATTAAAGTCATAAAAGCTCATTATGGACCAAGAGCGAACGAACCTTGTTAAGTTTGATGATATTCATGTTGATGATTATCACTAAAAAGTACATTATGAGAATGAAACTATACTTTTAATTTATGATTTTAGAGTCAGTCTAGTAATTTTACTTTACTACTTTTTGATCATTGAATCATAAGTTAAAACCAACAAAGAACTTTTGGACACTGGCTCATTCAAGTTTTGCCACGACCGACATGGATTCTTTGGTCATCGTGATATGATGGTCCATGTTATAAAGAAATTAACATGAACATCTTTTATTTTGAGTGAAACACAAAATGAGATAGAAATCTGATGCACAATATAGTGTCGAACTAATGTTGTTCAATTACAGCTAGTGCTATCTAAAGTACCAGGAGCACTACATACATTCATATCTCAAAAATACATCACTCATTTTTTCAAAACTTGTTCATTAGAAAAATTGTATGATTGAGACCTGCATATGCTAAAGATACAAAGTATAATATTTCATTCTTATAATTGATAATTGGTGATACATGTGGATATAATCATTCTAAATGCGGATCATTCAAGTATTTTATAGTTCAAGTCGATATTTCGGCACGTATTGTCCATAAAAATGTTGCATTTGCAAAACTTCTAGCACATTTAATATGACTGAGGACTCACCACCCTTATAAAGCACCAAACTCATAATGGTAGAGAGTTTACATCAAAAGCACTTGATGTCTATTGCATTTTAATAAAGATCGATGTACTAGATCTTGTACCCTAATGTGCATATACAAAAAGGTCTCAAAGAAGACACCGTCAAAAGGAATATAGATGGTGACTAAGAAAATATTTGTGCGCACTCATTTGTCTTTGCACAGGGTTATGCAATATTGCACGCAACTCTTACTTATTCGTTTATGAACCCCTGCTAACCAGATACTTTGTGTACCAGTTGGTAACTGGATATAAGCCTGATAATTCATATCTATGCATATTTGATTAAGCAGTATATGTGCATATTGCGCCCCCACAGTGCATTCATATAGGTTTCTAAAGACAATTAAGTATTTACGTTGGATATGAATCTTCAACAGTCAATCCGCTATTTGAAACCTTTGACAGATGATCTCTTTATCGCTAAATTAGTGAATTTATCACTCTAATGAGACAGTCTTCTCATCGTTAGGGGGAGATAAGAAAAAGTATTTTCTAATGGAACGACAGGAATAGTTTCATAATATGTCTCATCATGATCCCCGCATTTCACAATGTAACGTGAAAGAAAAGTAAAGTGAACAATTGGTTTTCAAAGTATAGAAGACTCAATTTCTAAAGTAACGAGCTCATATATATACAAGTTGCAAATGTGTCTGCAAGGTTAAAAGTCATCATAAAGAGCACAATGTCGCAAATTAAGACATTACAACCATACTTAGTGAATGTGTGGTTGAGGCCGTGACTCCCAAAAGGAATAGGGGGAGGCCACATGGTTCGACCAATACTCGCCCAAGGAATAAGAGGGCATGTATGACACAACTTTAATTAATCATCAATGAATATAATGACTCTCGTGAGATTATCTCTGATTATACTTATGTCCATGAATCATTACTGGAGGACGCTCAGAAGTTTAATATGATTCCAGAGAATAAAGAAATCTCAATGTACAATATGAGTTTATATGAGTTGATGGAAGATCTTCTACACACATTGATGATATATACATTGTTGCTCAATGAATCATAAAGCACAACAGTATCGAACCACACTCTATTGAAATATCAATGTAGAGCAAATTAGCCTAAATGTAAAGAATCAATTCAGGTAGAACTAAATTTACTGACAACAAGGCAGATATTTGGTTTGGTAATGCTAACCTCACCAAGTGTAAAGCCTGTAGGACATAAACAAAGTTTTGTCAGAAAGCGAAATGAGAAAAATAAAGCCATGAGATGCAAATCTATACTTGAAGCACAAAGTCTCTCAAAACGCCTTGGAATTGACTATGGGTATATGTACTCTCCCATAATAGATTTATAATTCCAAAGAACTGAGAATGCAGCTTATACTTGTGGTTACATCATATCTATATGGGGATCGTGATTTAGAGATATATACGAAAGTGCTTGCTGGCCTTTCATTGCCAGGCAAGTGACTCTAAGCCACAGAGTGCATTTGCAATTAAATTAAAACACTCACTTTATGGATTGAAACAATCCAGACGGATGTGGTATAACCGTCTAAGTGACTACTTGATTGGGAAAAGATAATCTATGCCCTTGCGTATTTATAAAGAAAATAAGTTTTGAATTTGAGATTATAATTGTATATGTCGATGAAAGGAACATAATATACACTCTTAATGAAATAAGAGATATCGCTAGTTATTTGAAATTTTAATTTGAGATAATGAACCATGGGAAAACTCAGTCATGGTAAGGCTTTAAACTAAAATCGAATTTGTGTAATACTAAATTCTACAGTTTGCTTATATCCAAAAGATGATCAGGAAATTAAATATGGATAAGTGCAATATGTTAGCACACGTATGACTGGCCAAAGTGAAGATATAAGGAAATATCAATTTCGTCAATGGAATGACGAAGAACTGGTGGGAGCTGAAATTCTCTACCTACGTACAATATGCGCATTATTGTACCATTACTAATACACTTGACCAAATATTACTTTCTCAAAATTGTTATCTTGATTTAACTCAAGAAAGCGCAATGACACTGAAATGGAATCAAAATGTACATTGATACCTAAATGAAACCATTGACACAATTTATTTTTCTCATTCATAAATATAATTGGGACTGCAGATGGTCTTTTAATTTTTATAGAAAATGTTGAGTTTACTTCCTACTGTGAAATACCAAATAGTATCGTTGATATTGGTTACTCATTCGATCTATGTAAAGAGATCATTATCATACATGTAGTAGTCCGTGAGTATCTACGATAAATGTTTCATTCATATATCTGATGATAGTGGATTGAACTCTATCATTGAAGAAAATGTGATAATACGAGTAATATCACCACAACTCTTCTACAACCAACAACTATGCACTTTCTCAAGAATCAAGTAAATTGAGAAAATGGAAACTCTCAAAGTTCTCTTAATAGATGTACATATCAGAAAGAGGTGTACACTTTAGGGGGAGTCTTAACATAGGTGTGTTGTATCTTTTTTCTTAGACCAAATTTTATTTTTCCCATTGGGTTTTGTTACTTGGCAAGGTTTTAACGAGGCAACAATAAAACACCATTTCACCCTTTGACTTGGCACAAGGGGGAGTGTTGAAAGAAAAACACAATTAGTGTTCCTTCGTCAATAAGTAACCGATGAAGGACAATTTAGGTATTTGTTATCTTTATGTATTATAGAAACATGTAATTGATACCCTATATAAAGGGAGTTTTTGATAAATAAGAAAACCCTAATTTCTCATTCGTCTCTCTTTTATGTCTTCTTCTTATACTTTTCCTTTTACAAATATAGTATTATCTTACAAATATGAAATCTATATACAAACATGAAATCTATACTTCCACCCATCCTTTTTAAACATCGTTAGAGACTAAATTTTGTTTCAAATTAATTGTTGTTTTAGTACTTTCATCAATTTTTTTTAATTTATCCTTATTTATTTAAAGATTCAAAAATGAATTTATGGTAACAATATAAATATGAGTAAAAAGTGAATAGATATTAATTAAAAATATTATTAATTAATTAGGATTGTATTATATGTTCCTTAATTTTCAAAATGTTAATAAAAAAAGTATATTATTAGTGACATAGACAAGATGATGTCCATGATATATAGTCAGGGTATCCCATGAGGTGTAAGAGCATCTTTAATGGGATGTCAATTGCAATAAATTTTTTGCCACATAAACTTAAAATTCTATGTGGCAAGAAAAAATATGGACAATGTCTAGCACACCATCTATATTTAGATGGTGTGCTAGACATTGTCTATTTAACAATTTACATTATTTATTCACCTATTAATATTAATTAATTTATTTCTCTCTCTCATCTCCACCAATAGTAATTAAGTATTTTACACAATTTACATTTATCATTGGAGAAGATTTCAATAATAATATTATATATACCATATCATTATAAATTCACAAATGAAGTTTATAACAATGTAATAGGTTTATAATACCGAAACTTATCGATTACTTAATAAAAAGAAGTGATCGATTACCAATTCTTGATCTTTCGCATAGATATGAGAGGTCCAAACACACAATTACTTTGACCACATTTTTAGCCCACATGCTCAGATAACTATGGGTGAATCCCTCCCCAACAACCATTATTCTCAAATAATAATTCCCAGTAATTTAACTAACATGGATTTTTAATGTACCGTGAAGTTATTATTTTTCATTTAATTAAAAATTTTATATTAAAAAACTATTATAAATAATAGTAGATTAATGAATATAAATACAGAGGATGATTAGCATGGTGCGTTCATATTTTCTTAACTATTAGCCAATTCAGGTAGTCATACATAATATTTAAAAAATTGTCCCTACCGCTATAGTTTCATTTATACATATACCCACATATACACAAACCATAAAATGTTAAATATCAATATGGGCCAGCCATGGAGAATTGGTAAGATGACAGTGATATATCCAGAGGAGACAATAGTACAATATAATGGTGTCCAACATGGTGGGGGATATATCTCAATAATTTTGGGATCACAACTCTAAATTATTTTATTTTAGGGGCCCTCACCCCCAACCCTTGCTGTAGATTTTATCATGAAAAATGTATGGCTATTTGATTGAGGATTGAAAAAAAAAAAAAAAAAAAAAAAAAAGAAAGAAAAAAAGTTGATATCCATCTCTATCAACCAACTGTGTGGAGTTTAACTACAAATTGGCTTTGTCTATTTTGGCTATCATCCATGCAACCGGAACTTATGAATATGTCGAGTAGGTTGCAGGCCTCTTAATTCTAAAGATTTTGAGTTATAATATTTCATTTTTTTATCCCTTGGTCGACTTATGAAAATAGTTCAGCTTATTTACTACACTTTGTGAAACTCAAGTTTACACTATGCACTTTCAACGAGTAGTACTTTCGAATTTAACCCTATGAGAAAGGGGAAAAGAGATTTTTCCAATATACACGAACAATGATAATCGTGTGTTTCATATAATACTTACTTCTGAAAAAAAGAAGAGAAAGAAGTAGGAATTTTATGACGTCATCGTAGGCTGCATAAGCCTGTATCAGAATCAGAGAACATATTGGTCAGATTGATAGAACCTTTCAACAAATTCATTGGCTGATTAATATTATGTTGGTATATCAAATTGATCCGATCAATAAATTTGTATCAAGTTAATTTTTGGTACGAGTTAATTCTACATAGAATTCCTTTGTTACAAAATAATAATACGAAAGAGTAAATGCTACTAAATGTACCAGAGTTCTTATAAATGTTAAAATTAATTTTTATTTCTTAACTAAATAATAACATATTTTTCAACAAAATCAGATTGATCAACAAGTCGAGGCGAGAAAGATCTCCTTTCGTAAGACAAATTCGCCCAATGCAGTGATGACGGAACAGACGTCCACAAAGAAACAACTTTGATAACTTTGAAACTGTAGCGCACCAAACTTTAAAGTTCCAACGAACTAGAAATGGTGCGAAATCTGAATACAATTTTGAGAATTGTGGGTGAATTTTTGTGCAAAAAGCTGAAAAATGAATTGATTAGTGTATTTATGCTTATAACTTTTAAATCTATTTATACACTTTACCATGTAGGGTTTGTGAAATTGGAAGGGTGGATTAGCTGCAAGTACCCACTAATAAATAGGTTACACCTTTTATTGGATCGAAAATAATGAGTCTGGTCCATCTATCTTTGACTGATTAAAAATAAATTGAGCATCTTAAAGGGTTGGGTCTAGTCCATCTATCTTTGACAAATAAAATCTTTTTTGAGCATCTTAATGGATCGAGCTCATTCATTTTTGGAGGATCAAAAATAAAACGGGATTGGTGTAAAACCAATCTGCAATTAGTGGGTTTAACCATCCACTATAACCAATACCTCAATCACCATAGTTTTGATACTTTTCAAATGTTACTGATAAAATTGAAAGATTATAACTTTTTATTGAACTGAAAATAATGAGTCTAGTCCATTTATCTTTTAACCAATAAAAAAGTTATTGAGCATCTTAATGGGTGGTTCTAATCCATCTATCTTTGACAAATAAGAAAAAATGAGTGTCTTAATGGGTCGAACTCATTC
This sequence comes from Phtheirospermum japonicum, assembly GCA_014905375.1. Lineage (NCBI taxonomy): Eukaryota > Viridiplantae > Streptophyta > Magnoliopsida > Lamiales > Orobanchaceae > Phtheirospermum > Phtheirospermum japonicum. The sequence goes on along the minus strand of BMAC01000121.1, from coordinate 1,525,800 downwards.
AATTTTGAAATATCCAAAAATAAAATTGGATTGGTCTGTAACCAATTTCGTATAGTAAAAAAAGACCGAAAGATCCAAAGAATCCAATACTCTAAGCTAATTGCCAAGAGTTGCAAACACAACCAAGTAGTGCATGAGTTTACAACTTTATTTTTACTAATAAAGTGTATAAATTTCTTATATTTTCAGTGCTGAATTTTATACCTTCCCATTTCAAGTTACTAACTCACACAATTTTCTCACTCGTCGAAAATTATTTTGAGAAAATAAATATAATACAATTATTTACTCAATACGTAAAATAATATTATTTTATTTAATTGTACATAAATTAAATATTTTACAACAAAATTAATTTTCAAATATAAATGATTCCGATGAAAAACAAAACAATTAAAAAGGAAAAAAAGGAAATGAAAGAAAGAAAGAAAATGAGAAGCGTGAAGGCGTAAAGTTCCGTGGTGCCCACCTTGTTTGATGAACCCCCACTTGCTTTCCAATGAGTTGCTAATTGGCCCCATTTTGTCTTCACTTGGAACTTTCATTTTTGTATATGAACCCAATCAATCAAAAAACATGGAAAATTTTATTATTATAAACCAAGATATCATGCCCCATCATATATATCAGAAATGAGAAGCGTGAAGCAACATACATTACATAATCTTTTAATTGTGTTTTACTATAATCTTCTTCGCTTTGCAATACGATAAACGCAGCCCAATAGCCCTGTAAGCAATAGGACTGGAACGACCAGTCAAATAAAATATGTTAAAAGAAAATTTCGTGGAATCTTAAACTTCACAAATTATCATAACATTAAGTTCTTTGGCTAGTTAGATAGGCAAAACTTTGGTAATAAAGGGTTAAATTACCATTTTGTCCTACAGTCATTGCAAAAATTTTAAAATAAAGGATTCTATTCTTTTTGTTGGGGCACTAACTCATTTAAATGTCCCAATTTAAATGACCAACTCATTATAAACTGCCGATCTTATACATGATGTGCCTTGTGAATTTGAACGATCCCAGATATAAAAATTACCATATAGATACATTTTACGGAATTGGACCTTTGATATAGGATGTCTTTTTCAGGTAAACAGACTCGTGCTAGTTTATTTTCAATATTATGTCGGAGATTGGATTTAAACTTTTCAAATATATATACCACATATTTATCAAAGTGGGTAATTTTAATTCATATGCTTCGACTTTGCTTTCTAATTCATAATTACCTCACAAATTTGTTCAGTTCAAGTATTAACTAGAGTGTAGAAGTTATGGACTACCCGTCTCTAATGTGTTGTACTCTTAGGTTCTCACAAATTAAATCACTTTATTTATGTCTGGTATACTGATTCTCCACCTAAAATAATATGAAATCATTGGAGAAAAGAGGTTTTGCACCTAAAATAATATGATATTGTTGGAGAAAAGGGGATTTGGGAAGTTATTTTTGGTAATTTTATTTCAATATCTAAAATTGGAAAGTTCGTTATTTTCGAGAATGAGCTTAATATTCTTAATATACATTGCAAGTAAATGAATATGGTATATTCGTCTTCACAAATCCGTAATGGGATGAGTGAAAAATCAATTACCAAAGTTGAATATTTGAGAAGTGAATATGGAAGTTGAGAGGTAGTGGGATTTCCATTTACGAGATGGAATGTCCCACGTAGGAAGGAGACTCATTTCTAGATAGTGTTATTAAATGAAGTGAGATGAGTATTAGTTACAAGTTGAATGGGGAGTCCCCACAGGCGCGCCACCACCCGCCTGGTCGGCCGGCCTCGGGCCACGTGGTATGTGGTTCGTGGTTCGTCCTTGCTAGGCTAGTGTTTTAAGTTTTGAGCCGTTTCCAAAACCTTTCAGTCTTTCTTGTGGAGCAAGGAGAGGAGTTTGACTTGTATCAATAATCATAATTCCTACGATTTACTTCATTGTGTAAGAATTATCTCTCAACTATAAATACTACCCACTATGCAGTGTAAAAATACATACACACGAAAATCATCAACATTCAAGTATCTCATATTTTTTCCCGCCTGCCTCACGCATCATATATTTTGTAGTTAGGATTTTGTTCGGTTGTCTGCCCAGTTCTCGTTCGCCAGGGTGACTAGATTGGCTGCTCCTTCCAGGTCCGTTGTATTTGTATCTTGGGAGATTGGTTGTCATAGATACGTGAGCACTGAGTACGTGGTAACAAGAATCATAAGAAAAGAGTTCGCTCGCCTCGACCGTTTTTTCCTCTTTTCTATTTTATTCATTGCTGTTTATTATTGATTTCTGTTAGTTTGAATTTTTCCCCGCTATTATCCTAATTTTATTGTTATATCTCTAATAGCTTAAGATTCTTGTTTTGTAATTTGAACTAATGGATAACACATCTGCTTTGAAAAACTCAACGTTGTCTGCATCAACCAACGCGACTGCACATCCTCTGATGAGTTCAACCGCGCCTGCTCAAATGAACTCTTATATGCCATCGACTGGGTCTGGATCAATCTTTTATAGACCTTTCACTGGCGTACCCAATACTTCTGCGTCACATAACTTTGCGTCTGGATCAGGTTCTATTACCTTTGGTTCTGCGATACATGCTTCTGTTGCTGCCCATGCTAAACATCCTATAAAATTCAATGGTAGTAATTTTAAAACCTAGCAACAAAATATGGACTTTTATTTAACCACTTTAGACTTACTTCGGTACTTAGCCGAGGATGCACCTGTTGTGAGTGCAAACGATACGAGTGTCGATCATAGGATCGCCCTTGATGCGTGGACACAAGGGGAATATTTCTACAGGCGTTATATCCTGAATTGATTAGACAGTGCATTGTATGGGGTATATAGTTCGATCAAAAATACTGCTAAGGAACTCTGGGTTTCCTTAAAAGATAAGCACAAGATCAATGAAATCGGCACTAAAAAGCTTATTGTCGAGCAACTTTCTGAGTTCGTCATTGTAGACTCTAAGACTGTGATGAGTCAACTCCAAGAGTTGCAAATAATATTGTAAATTATATAATCTGAAGGTATAAAGATCAATGGGAATTTTCAAGTGGCTGCAATTGTTGAAAAGGTACCAGCGAGTTGGAGAAATTTCAAGAACTATCTGAAGCATAAGCGAAAGCAAATGATTTTGGAGAACTTAATTGTCAAATTGTGCGTCGAGGAAGGTAATCGACAGTCTGCTGCAAAGTATGGAAAGACCTCAATGATGGAGGCAAGGTCTCCCTTGGCTGAGGTTGATTCTGAAAAAAAAAAAAAATGAAAGCACCAAGGCCATGGAAAAGGCAAGACGAATCAAAAGAAGGCCAAGAAGTTTCAAGGTAATTTTCATAACTGTGGCAAGCCTGGGCATATGAAAACAGATGCTGCTAACTTTGTTGCTGACGGTATGTCTAAGCTGGATCACTGTGCGGTGGTGATGGAAGCTAATCTCGTAAATAATCCAAGAGAGTGGTTCATCTTTACTGGAGTTACTTGTCATGTGTATTCTTATCGGGATGTGTTTTCCAATTATACCTCAATTACTGGAAGAAACCTCCACATGGGTAACTCATCTATTACCGAAATTGCAGGAATTGGGAAGGTGCTGCTGAAGATGACGTTCGGTCTAGAGCTAACTTTGAAGGAAGTGCTGCATGTTCCAGATATTAGGAGAAATCTTGTTTTTGTGTTTCTACTTTTCCAGCTAGTCTTTGAGTGTAGTCAGATTGTACTTATTAAGAGCGGAAAATTCCTTGCTAAGGGTCACCTTGAGAAGTGACTGTTTAAATTGAATGTAATGGCCAAACGTCCAATTATTAATAATAAAGTTATTGCTTCTTCATATATCGTTGAGTCGTATGATTTTTGGCATATTAGTCTTAGACATGTTAACATGAAATTAATAAAGAAATTGGTAAATATGAATTTACTATAATGAGGAATTTGACTCAAAACACAAGTGTGAGATTTGTGTTGAAGCAAAAATGGTAAGAACACCTTTTCATTCGGTGGAAAGAAGTTCTGCATCTCTAGATTTAATTCACATTGATATTTGTGATATGAAACTTGTGCAAACTAGAGGGGGCAAAGAGTACTTTATTACTTTCATTGATGGTTGCACAAGATATTAATATGTTTATTTGCTAAAACAAAAATGAAGTAATTGATACATTCAAAACTTTCAAGAGTGAAGTTGAAAATCAATTGAACACTCGAATTAAGACAATTCGAAGTGATCGAGGTGGAAGTATGTTTCTCCGTTCCAAGAGTTATGCGCTGAACATGTCATAATTCATCAAAAAACTACTCCATATTCACCTCAATTGAATGGCGTCGTTGAACACAAGAAGCGGACCCGGAAAGAAATGATGAATGATGTGTCAATCAGTTCAGTGTTACCCCCGAATATGTGAGGGAGGCGATCTTTTTTGCTAACCATATTTTAATAGGGTACTCCACACGGGATAGGAAAAGACTCCATATGAGTTATGAAAAGGTAAAGCTTCTACTTACGGTTACCTCAAAGTGTGGGATTGGTGGATAAGGTAAAAGTACCAGAGCCGAAGCAATTGAAGATAGGACCTAAAATAGTCGACTGTATCTTCATCGAATATGCACACAATAGCAATGCGTATAGATTTCTAGTACACAAGCCTGACATACTTGATGTGACTGAAGGAACAACCATTAAATCAAGGAATGCAGTATTCTTTGAACACATATATTCTTGTAAAGGAAATAGTGATGGCACTAACAAGAGATCTTGTGATGTTGAAGATGAAGCAACACCTCCTGCAGTTCAAGATGCATCACAAGATGGTGATGATGATAAACCATGGCAAAGTAAAAGGGCTAGAACTGCTAAACCATTTGGTCCATATCTCATGATCTACTTGTTAGATAATGAACCTCGTACTATTTAAGAAGCCTTGTCTGATCCTGATGCTCCCACGTAGAAGGAAGCCATCAATGTTGAGATTGATTCGATTATACAGAATCATACATGGGAGTTGGGTGATCTTCCCCATGGTAATAAGGCCCTAAGATGCAAGTGGGTCCTATGGACAAAGTATAAAATTTATGGCTCGATTGATAAGTATAAAACTAGGCTGGTGGCCAAAGGATTTAAACAAAGAGAAGGATACGACTCCTTTGATACTTACTCACATATAACTAGAATTACTTCTATTAAGGTGATTTTGGCGATTGCAGCATTACACAATCTTGAAATTCACCAAATGGATGTGAAAACTGTATTTTTGAATGGTGATTTAGATTAAGAGATTTATATGTAACAACCTGAAGGGTTTGTAGTTCCTGGTCAAGAGAATAAGGTGTGTAGACTTGTTAAATCACTGTGTGGATTAAAACAAGCACTGAAGCAATGGCATCTCATGTTTGACAATTTGATTATGTCGAATGGCATTCGTATTAATGAACACGATAAATGTGTTTATGTAAAGAGCACACCTGAATTTTTTGTCATTGTTGACTTTATGTTGATGACATGTTGATATTAAGTAGCTCTCGTGATATGATCACAAGTACAAAGAACATGTTGAAGGACAACTTTGATGTGAAGGACATGGGTTTAGCCGATGTGGTCCTTGGGATCAAAATCATAAGAAACTAAGGAGGTTAAGTCTAATACTTTTAATGACGATCTATAACTATTAAGGTGGAGTATTGTAGGGTACTCCTGATAGAGAAAGTCACATATTTAAGTGCAGAGGAGTGAACGCATCGACCGGAGCACTTAAGAATCCCAAGGGTGTTACGAGGCCTAAATGGACATAACTTTAAGAACTTGAGAAGTGGTGTAAATATTGTTATGTGAGTATCATTGTCTTGGTGTACTCATAAGTGGAATAGTTCAATGACACTGTCAAACTTTGACGCGGGTATATCCGATTGTACTTCACTAAGGAGGATTCAAAACCACAAGCTACTTGATCAGATATGATAATGTCTTGGAAAACACTAAGCAAATGAGTCACGTGTATCATACATTGATTTGCACTCATGTGGGGTATTGTTGAATAAAAGGGGATTTTGGAAGTTACTATTGGTAACTTTGTCCCAATATTCCAAATTATAAAGTTCGTTGTTTTCGAAAACGAGCTTCATATTCTTAATTTACATTGCAAGTAGATGAACATAATATATTCGCTTTCACAAATTCGTGTTGTAATGGGCGAGAAATCAATGACCAAAGTTGGACATTTGAGAATGAATTCGGAAGTTAAAGAGATAGTGAGATTTTCATTTGTAAAATAGACACATAGGAAAGAGATCCGTTTTTAGATAGCTTTATTAAATAAAGTGAGATGGGCATTAGTTACAAGTTAAATGGGGATGAGAGACCCCACACGCGTGCCACCATCCGCCCGGTTGTCTGGCTCGGCTCTGCTCGGGCTGGCTCGAGGCTCGTGGCTCGCGCGCTTTTCGCGCCACGTGGTTTGTGGTTCGTACTTGATGGGCTTGGGCTTTAAGTCTTAAACATTTTCCACAACATTCCAGTCTTTATTAAGGATTAAGACTAGGAGTTTGACTTGGATTAGGAATCCTAACTCCTGCGATTTACTTCCTTGTTTAAGGATTATCTCTCAACTATAAATACTACCCCTATGCAATGTAAATACATACATACAAAAATTATCAGTATTCAAGTTTCTCATATTTTTTCCTGCCTACCTCACGCATCATATAGTTTGCAGTTAGGACTTTGCTTGGTTGTCTGCCCAATTCTCGTTCGCTAGGGTGACTAGATTGTTTGCTTCTTCTAGATCCGTTGTCGTTGAATCTTGGGAGATTCGTTGCCATAGATCCATGAGCACTGAGTACGGGGCAACAAGAATCTTAAGAAAGAGTTTGTTCGCCTTGACACTTTTCTTCTTTTCTATTATATTCATCTGTTTATTATTGATTTATGCTAGTTTGAATTTCCCCCTCCTATTATCCCAATTTTATTATTGTATCCTTAATAGATATTTAATTTAATTAGGAGATTATTTTATAAGAAAATGACTAATAAATACGGATTAGAAAATATTTGTTCTCATTAAAATACATATCTTTTTATTTTGCTCATTAAGTACATTTTTTCACATTTTTTTACTATCAAATATTTTATCCCAAATTTAAGATATTTTACCCTAGTACTTCACAGGTCGCTGGTTTCTATTTCTTTCTCTCTCTAATTACTACTCTCTCCATTCCTAATTAATTGACGTTCTGGACTATTTTTCAGTTTTCTGATTAAATGACGTTTAAGATATTTATCACTTTTTCTGTCTAATTTATCCCTATCACAATCCTAATAAATCCTTTATTTTTTAGAGATAAACAAGAGTTATTTTATATAAAAGATAATTATACATGTTTAAGATATAGAATATTTGGGGCAACTTAGTCAGATTGCACAATTTTTAATACTTTCATCTCAAGCCAAACCATCATTTATTAAGAATCGGAGGTATCCATTAAGGAATTTACTTCGAGAAGAGTCAGTCCATCACTGACGCCAATATGGAGGACTGGTTTTCGAAATCGGGGTTCTTTTTACTACGAAGAGCTTTGAAATTACTTCTCAATACTAACGCTAACAACAACAATTTCAATCCCAATTCATCGCCTTATAGCCTCGTTTTTAAAATCGGAACCTACAAATCTTTCTCTAAGATCTCACCATTTATCTAATTTGCTAATCTCACTTGCAATCAAGCGATTCTCAAAATAATAGAAGGTTTTGACCGAATTCACATCAAGGTTTACTTTAATCAAAAACTCATAGTAGCATAAATTTGAGATGAATTGGCAATAATAATCCCAAATCATCCCAAAATGTCCACTTAATATCTCTCCTCCCCAATATCTCTCTCCCAACACACTAACTTGACCCAAAATTGCACTATAACAGAGCATTACAATTAGCTTTTGGATTCCAACGTAAGAAATCATTCATTTAAACTCTAGAAATGCCAAAATCATTTTCAACAAACTAATTAAATGGACAATAAAAGAATTAACTAAAATAAATCATTCAAAAACTCATAATCCGGAGTATGTATTCCGGTTTAATCTAGCATAAATGGAAACCAAATATAGCATGAAAAAAACTACGATGGAGAAAAAAAGAGAAAATAATCCAAAATAAATGAAATACAGTTATTCAAAATATAAGATAGATCTATTGCATCCGAGGTGAAGCTAAGCACGAGAAAAAAAATAATCTAAATTTTACCTAAAAAAGACCACATTCGCGAACTTAACAAAATGGTGTTGTGGCGATCTTCAAAGGGCAAAGATGCGGAAGGTGCGGTGGTGGAGTGACCTTATGATTGTCGGTAGAGACAAGACCTTAGGATTATCGGTGGTGGGGGCTTAACCTTGAAACTATCGGTGCTGATGGTGGCTGGAAGCAGCAGCAAGGCTGATTATAGTGGTGTGATTTTTTTTTGTTTTTTTCTTTTTTAATTTTATTTGGCCTAGAAATAATTAAAGAGAGAGCGGGTTTTTTTTATGTCTTAATCTAACTAGTATGTAACGTATAAAGGTTAACTCATATATATTACTACGGATGTCAACCAAACTGATAGTAAAATATATATTTCTCATACTTTACAACCGATGTATTAAGTTCCCATTTATATCGCGTTTACGAACAACCAGTATAGAAGGCACGCATGACCTTTTATACATCGGTTATTAAATAACCGATGTTAAGTGTATGTTCTAAAAGGCCTCCGGTGGTGTGTTTTTTTAATTTGTTGTGTATAAATCATGCATATTTTTGTTATCTTGTTTGAATGAAAAAAATACACACACACACACACACACACACACACACACACACTCTTTTCTTACTTTTTTCTAGGTTTGACAGTGGTTTTGGAATATCGGTTCACATTTCCCAAAAATTAGGAATGGTAATTGGAAGCGTGGCCTTCCGATTCCGATTCCAAAATTGGAACTTGTGATTTCAATCCGAGTCTATTTATGTTCATCCACAGTTTCATTTCCAATTTTAATCATAATCGTCTATTTTTTAATTCTTTTTTACATTATTTAAATTTGGATAATATTTTAAATATAAATAAAACTATATATAATTTATTATATTATATAAACATAATACACTACAAAAAAATTGAAAAAGTCGGTGAATATTACCGACGGACAGAAGCCCGTCGTTAAAAGTCCGGCATTACCAACGGCTTTCCCAACGATAAAATTGCCGACGGACTACCGACAGAAATCTGTCATCGGTGTGTGTATCTGTCGGCAAGCCCCCAGGAAGTTGGCTCCAGAAAGTACGCCAAATATGCCGACAGAAGTTTTCTGTCGGCTATACTTCAAATAAAAAAAATAAATTGGATATTGATTGCCGACGAAAATATGTTCGTCGGCAACACCGATTTCAATTTACCGACAGCGGAATACCTACCGCCGGCAACGCCGGTTTCAATTTACTGACGGTGGAATACCTTCCGTCGGCATCTCCGGACATTTTACCGACGACTTTTGTCTGTCGGTAACATTATTATAAAGATACCCCCAGCGGACATATTCATTCCGCCACGCCACAACCAAAATAGGGTTAGGGCTCGCGAGAGTCGCCGCCGCCACTGTTGTCGGAGCTGTCGCCACCGTCGGATCGTCGTCGAACTACCGTCAACATCATCTATTAAGGTATGTTAGTTTTTTAATTCAAATTTAATATTTTTTTAATTTAGGATTTTAATTTAATTTGATTTGAATTTAGGATTCATGTTTTGAGAAATTGAATTGGGGTTCAATTTATAAATTTATACTTGATTGATGGATTTGTGAATGATTTTAGGTTTAGGGTCCATTCATACAATTAGGTTTTATTTTAGAGTTTAATTTGTAATTATTTTAGGGCTAATTATGTTGTTTAATGTATGATATTATTTTTTGTTATATATACTATGATTGATTGATGTTGTGATTGTTTGGGTAGACGTCGGTGATGACGTGGTGTACGGCGCCGGCCGGGAGGTTCCGTCCCTCCAATAACAGTTTTCAAAATATTTTTAAAACATTATGGTGATTTTCAAAAGATTGAAATTGTTGGGGATTGGTGTTTTGAAATGAAATGTGGTGATCGGTATGTGGATGTGATTGATTGGTTGATATTGTCGATTAGTATTGTGGATGTTATGTTTAATACATGTGATTAAATTTTATTGTAAGTATTAAGTATGAAATGTTTCCTTTTACAATACGTATCTTAGACCTTATAATAATAATAATAATAATAATAATAATAATAATAATGATAATAATATAACCAAATTAGTCTTAATAATAATGATGATGATAATAATATAACAAAAAATAACAATTTAACATACTTAAGTAAAATATAATCAAACCTCCAATAATTAATAATAAGTCTCCTAAATTCTCTGATTTCATATACCAAAAAAGTAAAATTAATAATAATGGTATAACCAAAACTAAAATTAATAATAATAATATAACCAGATTATTAATAATAATAATAATAAAACCAAAAAAAAAACAACAATTTAACATACTCAAATAAATATAAATCAAACCTCCAATAATTCATAACAATCCTCCTAAATTCTTTATTTTCACTTACCAAATTAATATTTATCCTATAATTTTGTTAGACGCTGTCAATTCCTTGATCGTCTTAATAGCATTTGATTTCTCATGCTTCAAATTCTCGATCTCTAAGCCCATTTTATAATCATAGTGCCCTGTTTTTAGCGCTTCATTAGTTACTCGAGCATCGAACATATAGTTAATCTCATTTATAATTAGAGATTGATAAATAAGAAAAATTAAATTTAATAACAAATGTAGCATTTGGCATACGATTGAAAAATCTGGTCATAACAATTTCATGAACTTTATCCTAAAATTTTTTTGGTGTTGAAAAGTTGGGGTGAAGTGGAAACATGGGTATATTGGTTAGATTTTTCGTATATGATTAGTACTGAATGTTGTTCCTAGTAGTCTATTTATATATTCATTTCTTATGATTACATTTCAGCTAACTTATCAAACTCTTATTATTTTATCGGCCTCAATTCATCGATGATTTTATTAGCCTCAGTCAAAAATTTCTCAATCGTCTTTTTAAAAATACTTCTTTTTAAAAATGAAATATGTAAAAGTGAACATTATAGTGCAAGTTCTTGTGTAAGGGCAAATAAATAAATACCATGAAATTAAACTCGTGGTTGTTGTGCTTTTTTTGTTTTTCATGGTATTTATTTTTTTCGCTCGTACTCCAGGACTTGCATTATCATGTTCACATTTACATTTTTCAAATTGTAAAAAAAAAAAAAAAGTCTTTTGAAAAGACAATCGAGGAATTTATAATTGAATGAGGCTAATAAAATCATCGATGACTTGAAATCGAAAAAATAATTAGAGTCTGATAAATTAGTTGTTTGAAATGTAACCATAAGAAATAATTATATAAAGAAAACTAGAGAACTAGGAACAACCGTTATGCCATATAAGAAGTCCAACAAAACAACCAATATACCCATGTTTCCACTTCACCCGAACTCTTCAACACCAAGAAGATATTTTAGGATGAAATTCATGAAATTGTTATGATAAGATTTTTCGATCGTGTACCAAATGCTAGATTTATTAATCAACTTCATATTTCATATTTATGAATCTCTAATTAATAATTAGATTAGTTTTCTGTTCGATGCTTGAGTAACTGATAAAGTACAAAAAACAAGTCACTATTGCCTTGTTTGGTCTAAGACTCTCAATACCAAGAATGAGATTTTAAATCTCAATCCGCGTTTGTTCTACGACTCAATTTTTCAACTCACATTCAACAATTTCTTACACCTAAACTCACACTCATCTCTTTTATCACATCATCATTATATTTTTAAAAAAAAAATTGAATATTACTAAATATAATATAAAAATACATTATCATCCACTTTTCAGAAATGATTTGACATCAAATACAATATAAAATACATTACCATCCACTTCCCAAATATGATTTGACATCTACAGTAAAAAGTAAAGGATTCTAAATCCTATAACAATTAAAGATTCTTACTATTTACATAATTATGCATACTCAAGATTTTAAATACCAGAATTATGGAAATGAGTTTAGAGATCGAGAATTTGAATCACGAGGTATGTTGTTAAGACGGTCGGGAAATTTGGCTTTGTTTAATAAAACTATTCATATTTACCGACGGACACAAAATCCGTCGGCAAAATTAATTTTTTAATTGATTACAGGCGGACAACGAAATCGTTGGTAAATGTAGAAAAATAAAATTACCGACGGAAAACTACCGGCGGCTGCACCCGTCGGCAATGTGGTCGGTATTTGCCGACGGCCTTATACTCCGTCGACAATTGAAATTACCGACAAAGGTTTCGTCGATGCCGATTTTTTTTCGGTAAACCGTCGGTAAGTTGTTACTGACGACTTACTGACGGATTTGGCCGTTGGTAATCCGCACCACCCCCAACCCTATATATATCTAAGATTTAATACGTATGTTATTAATAACTTAAATATAGACATAAATACATAACTTTTATATATTTTTTTAATTAATTAAAACTGACTACTATTTTTAGCATGTCGTTTTGGAGAGAAACATTTTTAGAAACGCTAGCCTTTTTATATATATAGAGATATATATCTCGTTCATCCTTTTTAAAATCTTTCTTTATCATTATTCTCTTCATTTTTAAATGTCCCCCTTTTTTTAGTGATGCACTATATAATATTACTTAAAATTAAAAAAAAAAGAAAAAAAAAGAAGGAATTCTAACCATCAATTTTGATTATGATTCTCGAACTGCAGGGCGGCCTAATGTTAAAAACCCGGAATCGTAATGGTTCTACAATCGTTGATTCGTTGATCATGATTCTACTTTGTTTAATCATTAATGACAGTTTTGGTTTCGATTTTAAAACCAATTTCTATCTTATTTAGCGAGGTCTACTATTTTCCATGTCTCTTTTACCTTATTGAAAATGGAATCACTCTCATTTTCCAACTTCACCTTCTTTAAAATATTCTAATATAGAGAAAAAGGGAACAATCTGCAATTCTACCAAAGAAGAGGGGACCAAAATGAAAACCCCTAAAACGACTCCATTTTCCTTTGTTAAACTTTTGTCCCCCAATCTTTCCGATTTTGCACATTTACCCCCCTAATATTTCCTACTTTTCATTTCTAACCCCAGAAAAAGGAGCCAGAAAACCACTACATGAAAAGTTCAGACTGCAAACCCGTATAATAATTAGCAGTCTCATCTTCAAATTCCCACAGCCCATCATCGTTAAAAGCCACGTTAAAATTTTCCCCAGAATCTAATATATCAGGATTAATCTCATCCGTTGATCTGTTCGGGATCCCAAGCTCATCATCCGACGCTTCTAGAAGATGCCTCATCACAGCTAATTTCAAACCCTCTTCCCCGTCGCCTCCGCCGGTGACGTGGCGGCCGGCCATATCATCCGCCGCCGCCGCCGAGGACGGCGGGGATCCGAAAGAGGTGAGCTCTTGCTGGAGGGTCGTGAATATAGCTGACAAGTCGTGGCTCAGCTCATGACTCGGCTCGTGGCTCGGCTCAACCTCTTCTTCGTCGTCGTCGTCGAGGAGGCTAATTATGTTGTTGTACGGCTTTTGGCGCTTCGAGCCGTCAAACCCGGAGCCGGCCGAGCCTTCTTGGGCCTTTTCATCTCTGAGACGTTTTTGTGGGGTTTGAGTTTCAGCCATTTGGAGAAGCATAAAATAGAGAGAGACCAAAAAAAAATAATAATAAAGAAAAAGATAAAGAAATTGGGTTAGTTAACGGGGTTAGAGAGAGAAAAAAAGAGGGGTGAGGAGAGAGAAGGGGGATGGAAAGGCTTATATAGAGGGAAGGGGTGAAACGGTCTGGATGAGTAAAGATGGGAAAGTAGATAATTTTAATGCTTAGTAAATATTTTAATTGGAGTTTTTATTCCGATATTTTAATCCAGAGAACATCAACATCATACATGACGTACTATTGTGAACTGACGCTATTGTTCAGCATGCTTTATTCGTCTGATGTATTAAGACGCCGAACGGCTGACTTATGTTGACTTGTATCCAGATTCTAGATGAAAAACAAAGAGTCGAAATTATTGGGGAAAAACGGTCAGATTAACGGGTCATGACCCGTTAGGCCATCTGATTCGATACTCTAATTTATTGATTTTTGAACTATTATGTATTAGTTTTTGTACTAATGTAGCAGTATGAAAAATTTGCCTGAGAAGAGTCTTGCCCAAATTATTGATATCATCTTCCCTATATATTAATATATTAATGCAGAATTTTTTTTATCATGTACCATGTCTAATTTTCATGTCTCTGTTAGCTTTAAAAAATATTATAGTTATTGGGTGTCATCCGAGCCTAGTGTTTACCTAATTTAATATTTTTTTATTATAATTTATTTAATTTAATACTTTTCTATTATTATATTTTGACTAATTCAATATTCTCTTTTTATATATTTTACCTAAATCAATAATTTCTTTATCATATTTTTCCTAATTCAACATCTTACTTTTATTCTCCTAATATAAATATATAAATAAATTATATTTAATTAAAAAAATCTATATAAGTTGAAATAATTTTATTTTTAGAATTTTAAATATTCCACTTAAGCAAAATACGAGTTATATAAAATAATTACAAAAGGGAAATAAATATAAAAAATATAAAATTAAATTTCCTTATCTAATACTAATATAATGCATTGATAATAACATTAAAAACCTATATGAAAAACTATTGTTGTGCCAAAACAAAAAAAGTAAACAAAAATAAAATAAAATAGATAAAAATAAACTATAACGCTAGGAAAATAAATATTAAATATATTCAAAATCTTCTTATCTAATCCCAATATAATGCATTGATACACCCACTATATTTACGTGAACAATTAGTTTCTTTCGCAAAATAAATAAATAAATAAATTTTTTAATATAATTCTCAGTCTAGGCAAAAATAGGTGACCACTTTTTGACATTTAATCCGATTTTTTGTCACACTTGAAAATTAGTCCTCGGACTAGATGCTGATTCTTGGTCCAGTGACCGCCTAAAGCAAATCATCTTTACCAGAAGCTGACGTGGCCACTTACAAAAAAAAGAAAATCAAAAATTTAAGGTCACTGGACCAAAATTCACCATTTAGTCCACTTAGTAGACTAATTTTCAAGTGTGATCCAAAACTAAAAATTAAAGAGTGGTCACTTAACAGACTAAAAAAATAATTGTAGGTTTTTGGCGAGTAAGTGTAATTAGGAGACAATTGTCCAAAAAAATATGATATAGGTAAAAATAAAAATGAAATGTTTGGGAGAAAAAAATCCCTATTTACTTTTATTTTTAATTTTAGATTGTGGGTTTTTATTTTATTCTATTGCTTATTTATAGCCCGTAGATTTTTATTCTAATGCTTATTTATCAAAATATTCAAACACATGAGTTTTGTTCGAGAAACTAGAGACGAACACCGCTATTTTGCATTTATTTTTTTACCTTTTACCGCCTAGATCCGTCACTTACCTTTCACCACCCACCAACAATTTTTTTCTTCCTATTTGGCGGTGGCACAATGACGACAGTTATGGCGGTGGCGACAACGGTGTGATGGGCGACGCTAATGGAAGAGTTGGAGGGTTGGAGGAGATGATATATTTTGGGTATATAGTATTTATGGGATAATTTTGATATTTTTGTTGAATTTTTTTATGGGGTGAACACGTAAATAAATGGGGTGCGTATATTTGCTCTCTAAAACAAATTAAATGTAAATAACTCCACTTTTATATATTATGAAATAATTTTTTGCAAATTACATTATAAGTCTAATTATAGAGTAACTTATTATCATCACACATACCAATAGTTTTAAACTCAGCAAAATTATTTTTTTAGTCCAGTAAGTGACCACTCTTTGACTTTTAGTTCGGTTTTGGATCACACTTGAAAATTAGTCCACTAAGTAGACTAAATGCCACGTCAGCTTCCGGTAAGAATGACATGCTCTAGGCGGTCAGTGGACCAAAAATCAGCATTTAGTCTACGTAGTGGACTAATTTTCAAATGTAACCAAAAACCAAACCAAATATCAAAGAATGGTCACTTATCGGACTAAAGAAATATTTTTGCCTCTCAGTCCATTATAGATTTAATTTTTATATCACATAATCACACGTGACACGAGAGTGTTGCATGTTTTTATTTTTTTACAAACTCAATATTCTATCGGTTTCTCTGTCAATTTTAGGTATTTTATCATGTTTTACAACTAATTTCGTGACTCTCAGGTAAAAATACTTGAAAATTTTTTATTGTGAAAACCAATTTTACTGTAATGAGAATAAATAATGTTCGCTTCGTGTGTAAAAACTATTTGTAAATAGAATAATTAATGTTACGATTGTGTGCACTATTTTTAATATTATTAAACTAGCATTCATTATAACAAATCAAATCTATCAATTGATTTTTCACTCGGAAGAGCTATTTCAAAAGTATCAATCTTCATCTCATATAGCTGTAAAATGACGAAAGCTCATTTTCACTCYTACGAGGTCAATCAAAATGAACATTTATTGTGTGTATTTTGATTTTAAATATAGGAAAAAAAATTCTTCTGGAATATTACGAAATTTTGACTTTACTTTCTAAATTATATTTTTAATTAAGTTGTTCTTGTAATTTACGTTTTTTTGAGTTTGCTCTACTGAAGTACAACTCACACCAAAAGGCTGTCAGATGCCGTTCACGCAACTTACACGCGAGAGTAAAAGCGTCTTTTTAGTTATATCTCTTTTCAGATTCTTTTTTGCCTCATCAACTTTCTATCGAGTTGCCTTCTCAAGTATGAATTGTTTTTTAAAATAATCTCCTCAAGTCAGTTTTCGAACAAAAAAAAAAGAAAAGAAAAGTCAAATACCGATGAAATTTACTTAATGAATGATACCCTGAGTAGATAATAATAATAATAATAATAATAATAATAATAATAATAATAATAATAATAATAATATATATTAGTAATATTTTTTAAATATAAATAATATAATTTTTAATACATATAATTTTATGGGTATGAATTGTTTTTAATTAATTTCATAATTAAGGGTATTTTCTCATATTAAGATTTTGTTATATGTAATTTGTATTTTTAATTAAGATAATTAATTAGAATTTCTGTTTCTAATTATCTATGACTTATATATATATTTTAATATTAGGATAACTGAATATTGAAACAGGTAATATATAATAAAAGAGAATTATTAAATTAGACAAAATATAATAAATTTAAACTAATAAGTTAGGTAAAATATAATAAAATAAAGTAGATAGATATTCAGGCTCGAATGACACATAAACAAATCAAAACACTGAATTTTTATTTAGTAGACGAGCGTCAATAGCATGCATACGCATATATAAGTGAGATAAGTGATATATATATATATATATATATATGTGTGTGTGTGTGTGTGTGTGTGTGTGTGTGTGTGTGTGTGTGTGTGTGTGTACGCGCGCGCGCGCTCTCGCTCGTTCGCACATGTCATCAATACACAATTATTCAAACTCACAAATATATTAATATTATATCCACACCAACATAATAAAATAATAAGATCCGATAATCATACATAATTTAATAAATAATATAATAAAATAATTCAACATCACTCACTAATCAAATATGATTTGTCATGTATATTAAACATCTTCTTTAAAACCTCTTCATTTGGCAACCAAATAGTTAGACAGTGATCTCAAAAAATATCAATAGCCTAATTCACATACATACTAATGATTTTATTGGCATATTTGGATTAGTTTTCATTGAAATTCTAAATTATGGTATTCGTAGTCAGAATTTTGAGTATTCAGAATTATGTGAATAGTATGAATCATTATTTGTTGTAGGATTCAAAATCCACGTTAGATGTGAAATTATATTTGAAAGTGGATGATAAAATTTATTGTATTGTATTTGATGTCAAATTATGTATAGAGAGTGAATAGTGTTGTATTATTATATTGTATTTAGTAATATTTAATTTTTTTATATATAATGATAATGTGATAAAATAAAATGAGTATGTAATTAGTTATATAAAATTGTTGATTATAAATTAAAATTTTAAATTGTAAAACATATGTTCAGATATTTGGGAGAGAAAACCAAACATAACCGAAGTTTTTTAGAAACAAGTATACTCTAGCTTTAACATATATATGCAGTAAATAATATTACACGAATTGAAGAGGGTCACATGACATCTTGGTCTTAACTTTTAGGGAAAATCGTAATTTTTGTCCTGTAAATTTGACCCCTTTTAATTTTTGTACTGTAAATATAGGCGGTTCAAAAATTATTCTGTATCTTTAAAATTTTCGCGTTTTATGTCATCTAAATATAGGTGGTTCGAAAATTATCCTGTATCTTAAATTTTTTTTGCATTTTATGTCCTCTAAGACCATACAACGCGAAGATATAGAGGACAAAAAATACAAAGATTCTTTAAGATACATGATAATTTTCGAACAGCCTATATTTAGAGGACATAAAACGCGAAAATTTTTAAGATACAGGATAATTTTCGAACAGCCTATATTTAGAGGACATAAAACGCGAAAATTTTAAATATACAGGACAATTCTCGAACCGTCTATATTTACAGGACAAAAATTAAAAGGGGTCAAACTTACAGGACAAAAAATACAATTTTCCCAAACTTTTATACACTTATCTTTTGTTTTTTGTATTAAAACTCTAAAATAAGTCACATTATATTAAACTATAGCTAGTTTTATCTCCGAATTATGATCTCACAAATGTGAATATGATCTCAGTCATATATGGAAATCACAAGAAACTAAATTCTACTCATTATTCAACTTGCAATATATGAAAGTTAGTTTTCACACGAAAACGATTTTGTGAAGGAAAGTCAATTGTATGTCGCGTTATAGCGCAAAACAGTATATTTCAATGTAATCTTCATATGTCATGGCCAATGAAGATAAGGGGTGATCACTGGTGCAACGAAAAGTCGTACAATTACGAGAATGTGCAATTAAAGAGAGCATAACAAAATTTAATAAATGTCACTCGTACAAACGTCTTTTTTTCTTGGTCCATCGAATTGAGAAAAGGGGGGAAATGTTAAAATAGTTAAATTATTTGAATTTATTTTTTAAATAATAATTCTCTACCATCATTGTTTTTGTCCATACAATTTTTAAAAATAAAAAATAGTTGACGTATACCATATATATTTTGAGTAACCCTCTAATTCAAATTTGGTTTTATTCAATTTGATTTTATTCAAACAGTGTTAAATATAAGAGAATTAACAATAATAATTATATTTAATTAAAAAAACACAAGACACATTTTTAAGTTATGGCCACGTTGCGCAGCTGTTTTACTCCATAATTAAACGTGCTTGATATTGAGCGAATTTGGGATAACTGAGCTTCTAGTAACTTTACACTATAATGTGTAAAAACATGTACTCCTTTCCCCCTATTTGTTAGATTGAATAGAATTTATACATATATATAAAGAGAAAGAAAAAGACAAAAGTTCTTGAAATTGAATAATGAAAAACGTATTTACAATGAGAAAGTAAAGCAATACATATATATATATACACATAGGTGAGTTCAAATGAGAACCATGTCATTATATGCGAATATGCGAAATAGTGCTTTTATTTTATACCAGCAGTGCTTTTATATTGATATTTTAGTTATATACACCGGCAGTACTTTTATTATACAATCCTAATATTTTTAATCAAATAAAAAAATACACAGAAAATCTGATCAATCCATTTAATTAGATCTAAGACCCATAATTGACCTTAGGTTCACATATAAAGATCAGTAGGATCAGTCAATGGTGTGCCATTTGAGGAAGAGTATCAAACATTGATTTTCATGGGAAAGTCAACAGTCTCAATATGGGTGAGATGAGACGCTCCAAAATACCAACTGCATTATTGAACTGTTAGAGAAGATAACCTCTAGGTGAAGAACTTACTTCAATACGAATCTTTCATTTAAAAAAGAGAGGACAATTTTGACTCTAACATTGAAATCCATCAATATCACTACCAATAATTATCATATTATCAACGTATAAAGAAAGACCGGCGAAAGATTTTTTATAAAGAGAGTAGAATCATGATGGTTATGTCGGAAACCAAGAGAAATAAGAGCAACCGATAACTTCTCAAACCAAGCACAAGGTGCCTGCTTGAGTGTTGGGATTTGATGGTGCCGTCGCGCAGTGGAAAACAAAAATTTTTTAAATAAAAGGAATTTGAATCGAAATCAATTGACGACGGCCCATTTTAATTTCAATTAATTCAAACAATGTTTTAATTACTTTACAAATGAAACAATTTCATTTTCGTAAAATCGAACGAGCATGATACGTTTCTATAAATCATATATATATATATATATATATATATATATATATATATATATATATATATATATTAATATATTAAACATATACATAACAATTATATATATATATATATATATAATATATAAATCATATATGTAATTATATATAATATATTCATATACAACATTGAATATATATAAGTGTACTACACACAACATGCATGCATGCATCTTACATATATCTATATACATATAACATATACACATCACACATATATCACATATTTTCAGCATGCACAACTCTTTGTACCTCACAGCACGGCGGAGGAATCCGGCGACGAGGCGGCAGCTCGGTTGCGACGGAGACGACAGGCGAGGCCCGGAACGGAACGGCGGCAGGCGATCGTCAGGGAGCGGCGAAGCGGCGCTGTCGGGGATCGACTTTTCTCTTTCGACAGCAGCAACGACCTCACAGCGGACGACGGCAGGCTCCTCGGCTGCTGCTGCAACTGCTCGGGGACAGGACGCTGTCGGGGAGCAGCGCGAAGGCGGCGAGCGGTATCATCGGCTACGACGGAGACAACAGTTGCGGGTGGCGCGACGTCGCGACGATCCTCGGCTGCGGAGAGGGGCAGTAGCAGGTCATCGGCTGTGGTAACGTCGCTGTCGGGAGCGGGTGGGGCGGAGTCCGGCGCGATGACAGCAGCGGCACAGTGCGATGACAGTAGCGGCGCTTCTCGGATGCGGAGGTGCGGCGTCCGTCGATCCTCGGCAGCGGCAGGCGGCTCTGCGTCCACGAAGGCGGCTGTCCGGCGGCTGCGACGCGTCTCCGACGAATTGGTGTCACACAACCGTATATCCCGACGTCCTTACGACGGAGCACTAGATCCGACGAGGGATTGAAAACGACGAGGACCGAACGTTTCGGTGCGACGGCGGCCGGCGGCAAGCGGCGGCGGCCGGAGGTGGACGGAAAGGAGCTTTGGTGGCTAGGGTTTGTTCTTGCCGAAAAAAAAAATTTCGTCTGTCTTCTCAAACCCTCACAAGCCTTCTTCTTATTCTCTTTTTTTGTTTTTTTTTTTATTAAAACACAAGTCCATGGGCTCATAGGGCCGGCCCAAATAAACAAACCCAATAACTTTAAAAATGTTATTAAATCATTTAAATCACAAGCCCAATTAAATTTAAAATGGCTTATTGGATCATTTAAATCACAAGCCCAATTAAATTTAAAATGGCTTATTGGATCATTTAAATCACAAGTCCAATTAAATTTAAAAATATTTCTCACAAACGATAACTCCGAAAAATATAACAATTATATTTTCGCGTCCAGTATAACTTTCTCGTATTTTTCTCAATTCATAATCACAATTATGAACCTTAGATTAAATCATATTGACATCTAACTATGCTAAAATTAACAATTAATTTCTAGCTATCGTTTTCAATAATCAGGAAACACGTGGTGTGACCCTCAATGGTTCAGGTGTAAGCTAGRCGTGGGTTCACAARATATTGTGATTCGAACAACGCATTGTTCTTATATGAACTCGTCCCTTAGAGTCTCTGATTGAATAAAACTCATTTTACTTAATCACTGGTCAAACCAGAACCCAACGAATTATGAGAGACGCCTAGCAACAACGCATCATAATTCCCTAGATACAAATGAAGTGTCTGCAAGAACCTTATGATATAGCTTATATGCACAGTACGATCCCTTCGCGATCTATGTCCCGATTGAACAAGAGYTATTGGTTCATCGAGACCTCTTTCTAGTTCAATAACTATGTGTACGTTCTAGGTTCAAGATATTCCGTTCGTGTGTGACTTAGAGAAACATATTTCTCTAAACACCCCACTATCAGCTCTGGCCAGAGACTCCGAAAATTTATCAACCATCAGAATACACAGGACATCCATGACTTATCATGCGTCCGAATCCCCATACTACCATGCACAGACATCCCACTAGATTCCCGACTATGTGAACGTTGCCCCTTTTGATTGGCCTCCAAAGAAACACAGAGATAGGTCACAACATAGCCTGTCCTCTAGTGAAGTCACGGTGAGGTCCGGGTCTTAAGGATTAATGTTGTACGCTATACCATAGAAATCATCTACTCGATGAGTGGGAACCACTTAGAGATTTCTAGGTGAGGGAGTTCAGTGAACTCATCTTATGAGCACCTACTTATGTATGTCGATGTCCAGACACCGTGACCGATGAGATGCGGTCCACATACACTAAGTACTAGTCTTAATGGGAAAGGCCTGTATCCTCATTATGGCATAACCCTTTGACCAGGAACAAGTTCGACGAGTTACATTACGTGCTGGATTATCTCACGGTTCTACTAGACCAATCCACCGTAATAAAATAACTTCATCAGGACCATACCTATGCAACTAGCATGGGATAAAAGATATGGAATCCCAATAAGTATAAAAGATATTATTACGAATAAAAACCGATTGTATTAAAAGAGAAAAGTCAGACCACAGCCACAAGTTGGCTTGTTGGTCACCTTATTCTAACAATCTCCCACTTGACCTAAAGCCAACTATTCATGTATCTAAGTCCCATCGACTCTCGATGTTTCTCGTGGACTGATATCGATAATGGCTTGGTGAAGGGATCTGCAATGTTGTCTTCAGAGGTGACACGTTCAACAACGACTTCACCCCTCTCTACAATCTCACGAACAAGGTGATACTTCCTCAATACGTGCCTGGACTTCGGATGAGATCTCGGTTCCTTGGCCTGCGCCACGGCACCGGTGTTATCGCAGTATACCTGTACTGCATCGTCCGCACTTGGAAATACACCCAACTCTTGGATGAACTTCCTTATCCAAGAAGCCTCCTTTGCTGCATCACATGCTGCAATATACTCAGCTTCGGTGACAGAATCAGCCGTCGTGCCTTGCTTGGAACTCTTCCAACACACGGCGCCACCGTTGAGCTTAAATATAAATCCTGAATTTGACCTTGAGTCATCCACATCCGACTGGAAACTAGAATCCGTGAAGCCTTCTATTTTCAGCTCGGCATCCCCGTAGACTAAGAACAGATCTCTAGTTCTTCGTAAGTACTTGAGAATGTCCTTCACTGCCTTCCAATGGGCAGGTCCAGGGTTAGACTGATATCTGCTTGTGACACTCACCGCAAACGCAATATCAGGTCTCGTACATAGCATGCCATACATTATGCTACCAATAGCAGATGCATATGGTGTCCTATTCATCTCATCGATTTCCGCTTGCGTCTGAGGACACATAGATTTCGATAGACGAATCCCGTGGGACATTGGCAAGGAACCTCTCTTGGATTCTTCCATGTGAAACCGTTTCAACACGGTGTCTATGTACAAGGATTGGGACAAGCCAAGCAATTTCCTCGATCTATCTCTATAGATCCGTATTCCCAATACGTAGGATGCTTCGCCCAAATCCTTCATTGAGAAACGTGTGGATAACCATGCTTTGGTTGATTGCAACATCCCTACATCATTCCCAATGAGTAGTATGTCATCAACGTAAAGCACTAGAAAAGTCACTGCGCTCCCACTAACCTTCTTGTAAACACAAGGTTCCTCCGGGTTCTTTACAAAATCAAACTCTTTGATAACTGTGTCGAACCGGATATTCCAACTTCGGGATGCTTGTTTCAATCCATAAATGGATCGCTGGAGCTTGCAAACCTTTTGCTCCTCTCCAGTGGATATGAAGCCTTCCGGCTGCGCCATATAGATTTCTTCCTCAATGTTACCATTAAGGAAGGCGGTCTTCACATCCATTTGCCATATCTCGTAGTCATAATACGCAGAAATGGCCAGCAAAATCCTAATGGACTTAAGCATCGCGACTGGTGAAAAAGTTTCCTCATAATCAACGCCTTGCTTCTGAGTATACCCTTTTGCAACCAGTCTAGCTTTATAGGTCGCTACCTTTCCATCAACTCCAATTTTTCTTTTATAGATCCACTTGCAGCCTATGGGAACGATTCCCTCGGGTGGATCTACCAAGGTCCATACCTTGTTGGAGTACATGGAGCCCATTTCGGATTTCATGGCTTCCAGCCAATGTCCCTGGTCTGTATCAGATACAGCTTCGATGTAGGTTCTAGGATCGGATCCTTGATCAACCTCATCTACTAGGAATAATCTATCGGGTACTTATCGAACTCTTTCGGATCGTCGCACCGATGGTTCAGGAGGTATATTAGTGGTTTGTTGAATTTGCTCATTCTCATGTGCTTGAACTTCGGTTTGTGGTTCTCGAACTTCTTCGAGTTCTATCATGCTGCCTTTTCTATCCAATAGAAATTCTTTCTCAAGGAAAGTGGCATTTCTTGAAACAAACACTTTTGCTTCAGAAATAAAATAGAATTCGTATCCCATTGAATCTTGGGGATACCCCACAAAATAGCATAAATCGGATCGACTATCCAATTTATCTCCCATCAACCGCTTCACATAAGCGGGGCAACCCCATATCTTAATATGTTTGAAACTGGGTTTTCGGGAATGCCAAAGTTCATATGGAATGGAGTTAACTGCTTTGGTGTTAACCCTATTCAGCAAATATACGGCAGTCAGGAGTGCATGACCCCACAAGTATACCGGCAGTTCAGTGAATCCCATCATGGATCGAACCATGTCTAACAAAGTTCGATTCCGACGTTCGGAAACTCCGTTCAATTGAGGAGTTCCAGGAGGAGTCCACTGAGAGAGAATCTCATTCTCTTTTAAGTAGTCTATAAACTCGGCGCTCAAGTATTCTCCACCACGATCAGATCGTAYTTTCTTAATACGTCGCCCGAGTTGGTTTTCTACTTCGTGTCTAAAATCTTTGAACCTTTCAAAAGTTTCAGACTTGTACTTCATTAAGTACACAAACCCGTACCTAGAGAACTAACACTTAGTGGGCCACAAACGTCTGTATGGATCAAATCCAATAGACATTCAGCACGTTCCATCTGTCCCTTATAAGGCGACTTGGTCATCTTTCCTTTAAGACAAGACTCGCAAGTCCCAAGTGACTTCACATCCTTCAAGGAGAACAATCCATCACGAGCGAACTCGTTCATCATTCTCAAGGAAATATGACCCGATCTAGCGTGCCAAAATTGTGCCGAGTTTAGACTATCATTTTTATGTTTCGCTGAAATAGTGTTAATCGGTATTTCATTAAGATTTAATTCATATAAGTTGTTAACTAGTTGTCCTTTACATATTARCTTATTATRCTTCTGTATCAAGCAAAVAYAACTTCCAAATACAAAAGAAAAACCTTTAGAATCCAAAACAGGAATAGAAATAAGGTTTCGAATAAGAGTCGGTACATAAAGACAATTGTTCAAAACAACTTGATAATCAGAATTCAAAATAGAAAGATAAACAGTCCCAATGGCTTCGGCAGCAACTCTTGCTCCGTTGCCCATCCTTAGGTAGGTCTCTCCTACATCAAGTCTTCGACTTCTTGCCATTAGCTGCAAATCATTACAAAGATGTGAGCCACAACCGGTATCCAATACCCAAGACGAAGAATCAACGGACAAGTTTACTTCAATGAAATACATACCTTTCTCAGAACGCTTCTGGTCAAGATAATCTTTGCAGTTGCGGCGCCAGTGGCCCGGTTTTCCACAATGGTGACAAACGTCATCAGCTTGCTTGCTGACTTTGCCACTCTTTGACCCACTTGAGCCACCCTTCGCAAAATGTTTGCTCGGAACGGAACTTTTCCGTTTCTTCGAGAAAGAACTCTTCTTTCCAGAAGGAGCAGTAAGGAGAACAGATTTCTCCTTCTTGATGGTTGCCTCATAGCTGACTAACATGTTCAACATCACATCCAAGGTAGGATCGAGTTTGTTCATGTTAAAGTTCACTATGAACTGTTCATAGGAACTTGGAAGAGACAGTAGGATCAAATCCACCTGCAACTCAGAAGGAAGTACCACGTCTAAGTTCACCAGCTTCTCAATGAGCGTTATCATCTTGAGAACGTGCTCGTGGACCGAAGCCCCTTCACGCAATCTCAAGGCGACTAACTCCTTCGTCGCTGCGTACCTAGACGCCCGAGTATTCTCACTATACATCGACTCAAGGTTCTCCTTGATGTCGGCTGCATGAGCAAAAAGCTCATACTTCCTTGCAAGTTCAGGGACCATGGATGCTATCATATAGCACTTCGCATGGACGTCATCTTTCTTCCATCTCTCAAGTTCGACATGTTGAGCATCAGTGGTATCATCAGGGAGGGGTTCAAAAGGGGGTCTCTCAGTAAGCACATAGAGACGCTCATCAACAGTGAGCACCAATTTCAAATTCCGGATCCAATACAGAAAATTTGGGCCACAGTAATAAAATAACTTCATCAGGACCATACCTATGCAACTAGCATGGGATAAAAGATATGGAATGCCAATAAGTATAAAAGATATTATTACGAATAAAAACCGATTGTATTACAAGAGAAAAGTCAGACCACAGCCACAAGTTGGCTTGTTGGTCACCTTATTCTAACATTGAGACCATACAAAACCTTCTTAAGTTTGTAGACCTCTCATTGCCTATGCACTCCTCTCCTTGCATATGAACCATACCCGGGGGAGGAACCATATACGGCGCATATGCTCCACACTCCATATATTAACTAAATGTTGTTCTTCTCGCTGGTTAATATAAGGGGCATATGCGATGAACCTCCTGGTTCTATAAGAGCCGATTAGTCTCAAAGATTGGTCATTGCCGAATATAACTCTTGAATACACATGTCTTTCTATTGGAGAGTTAAAATCTCCATTTCCAACGAATACTTTTTTAGCAAAATTCGATTGAGTGTACAATCATTCTAATTAAGTGCTTTCAAACATATTTCGTTGTGTTGTATTTTGCTGGCTGAATAGCAATCGTGCTCCCAATTAAACTGTCAATTCACGTAATAATTTTAAAATTATTAACTCTACAAACATCAAGTTCTTCAGCAAACGTTTTCTTATCCTTAGGCTTATATTGAACCTCATTCATATAGTTTCACTTCCTTTTCCATCGCAATAATTTTTGCATCACATAACTCCCATCATATATAATTTTTTCCCATTGAAACAAACAGTAATAAACCGCAACGAGAATCTTGCTCAGATTCCATGACGCTCAACCAAAAAAAACCCAGAAAATACCAAATACAAACAAACAAATCGATCGAAACTGTATAAAAATAAAACATGAAGGAGGGCGGTTACCAAAGCACCAAAATTGCGAGTTTGCAAAGTGGAGCTATTTTACTGAACGAACGACCCCAAAGTCGTGTATCGAATCGTATTCATGTTTTTAATCGATTTGGCTTTGATGACATGTTAGATTGATTAATTGATAGATAGATAGATAGATAGATAGATAGATAGATAGATAGAGAAAGAGAAAGAGAGGAAAAGAAATAGAAAAAAAGGGTTTTTGAAATTGAATAATGAAAAGCGTATCTACAATGAGAAAGCAAAACAATATATATAGGCTCATGACATAAGGTTACAAGAAATAGAAAAGGTATTAAATTATCCTTAACAATAACAACTCTAACACTGTTCAATAAGTTATATTTCTTAATTTTTTATTGTCTCATTCTATCTGCCACATTTACATTTTAAATGTTACTTTTTATTTTACCAATAAGAATTAAATGTAGTTTACTAATTTTACCTCTACTTTTATTATTTCACACTTTTAGTTCTTTTTAAATAAAAGAGTATTTAGGTCATTTGATACCTATAATTATAACACCAATTATATTTCTTAATTTTCGTAAAATAGTCAATCACAATTAATAAATGGGATGGAAAGTATTAATTAACTTGTAATGATAGTCGTCGTTCTGTAAGCATACCGCTGCAACTTATCATGGGTGCATAGGTGATATTATTTAATTTGTATGCTTAATGTGTAATCACCAATATAATTAATTCAAATCCTTCTAACATATTTGTCAGCTTCGCATGCTTCGTTTAACAAATAAAAAATTCAAGTTACTTCGATTGCTTATGTGTCGCCCGACCCGAGCCTAATCTACATAATTCAATATTATATTTTTATTGTATCTTGACTAATTTAATATTTTTCTTTTATATCTTTCCAATTTAATATTTTTAATTTATTATATTTTGTCTAATTCAATATTTTTTTTATTTATTTTAATATTTTCCTGATATAAGAATATTTTATATCGAAAAAAGAAAATCTAAATTAGTTATTTTGAGTAATAACAAAAAAAAATTAATTATGAAATAATTAAATAAGTTGTAATTACAATAAAAGTTAAAATAATTTTATTTTTGTAATTTTAAGTATTTTATATATGTAAATTACGAATTATTTTGCAATAATATAAGTATGTAACTAAGTTTTAGTAATGAATTCACTAATATAAAATTATTTTTGAATATCAATAATATTGATTACACTAGTATGACATCTATTGAAGTTTTCAAAGTATGTAACTAATGATTATTAACGAATTTGCTCTAAATATTAAAATATAAATTATTTAATAATAATAATAATAATTAATAGAGATTAGACATGAGTTGAAAATGTGATATCTTTTGAATTTTTCCGAGTATGTAACTAAAATCATTAATAAATTTAATCTAAATATTAAAATATTTAATTATTTAATAATTATAAAAATTAATAAATAAATTAGACATGTACAAGACACGTGTTGAGAATACATCATTTGAATTATTTTAAAGAAATTTAAACTCTTTAATTATTACAAATATATTTTTATATTTATCTTTTAATAAATTTTGTACAATATAAGTGGTATATATAACACTATATAAAATAGAGAGTTTTGCTATGTTATTATAGGGATTATCATTATAAGTCTCCGGCTATTTAATAAATTACGAATATACGATGCCATCGATCAGAACAATCTAGCGAATCAACAATAGACATTTAGAACGGATTTTTAAAATCTGTTCTAGAAAGTTGTTCCTAGAACGAGTTTGATGAGTAAAAGACCGAAAAGATGGCTTTCTAGAATGGGTAATAAACTTTCTAGAACGGGTAAAAATTTTTTTTTATAAAAAGTCAGACTTTCTAGAATGGTTGTATCTAGAACGCAGAAATATCTGTTGTAGAATGTCTTTTTTATCCATTCTAGAATGTCTCTACCGCACTAGTGAACTGTGCATCAAAATAAAAGCATACAACTCCAAATATCAATACATATTACGATTTGCTATCCTATAGAGTTAACATGCTTGAAATAAACCAATACTACAGGAAAATAACTTAAATAAAAATTATTAAAATCTTGCATAAGACATTAAGTATTCAAGAAGAAAGTCCACGAGTGAATCTACTAAATTGAGTAAGATTAATCAATTTTACTTAAGTACAAAATTACGAACTTTGATTGAAAAATACCAAATACACAATATTCAGCAATTAATGCACGAAAAGACTGCGTCCAATTGTCAAAAAAAAAATTATACCTGATTAAGGAAGGAGTGATTGTCTTTTGGCGTCGACGGAGAAATCGCACCGTCGCCTCTAGATTAGGGTTTTGCAAGTTCGCTGGGAGATCTGAACAAGTGGTAACTTGGGTACCTCTTTAATATGGTCTCCTTGTAAATATAATCATGTTTATGGAAATGTGAGTAATGTTAGGTACGTTTCGAGGGTAAATATGACATTTACAAGACCTAAATTTGAGTCCATGCTCGATATTTAATCGGAGGTGAGGGGGAGAGATTATGAATATTGAAAATCCAAGACTTGTATCGCAGGTCGAGAAGATAAACCATATTTTGGATATGTGACCCCAAACACATGATTTATTTGAATTAATAATAGCAATAAGGGATAATTGTGTCTGTCAAACAAATCCTTTTAGTTACATGTAATCGAAGCATACTTAATGTGGGAGTCTATTTTGGAAATCTATTTGAGATTATAAGAAAGACGGGAGAGATAGAAATAAATTTAAAAAAATAAGAGTAGAAAAAAATGTATGTGGAGGTAACTTTGAACGAGATATGATCTAGCAAAACTAAAGAAAAAGTGAAATAAATTAAGAAGATTAATTTTAAAATATAAAAAAGTAAATAAAAAAGGGGACTTACTCCTTTTTTTTTTGGGTGTATGTATTTGTATGTCTAAATATCTGTAAAATGGACCTAAAACAAATCTTTACGTTAAAATGCACTTAGGTAAATATTACACTAGTCGAGGTATACTTCATGTGTTGTCATAAGAAATCTCAATGTCTATTGAAACCATGTACTTTGAATAATAACATCAGCCATATGTTTAATATTTAAGTAAGATGATTCAAATTTACTTAATTGAGCAATCTATATTGCATTCTTGTTTTGCTTTCACGGAGTTAAGTTTAAATCTCATTGGGACCTACCAACTTTATGAGAGAGACGAAAGAGGTTGAGAAGCACGCGATGTGTTATTTTTAGGGTGAAGATATTTACACATCAAAGTTTTATCAAAATTTTATGAGTTCATCTCAGAGTTTTAAATTAAAGTGTCCAAAATGGAATTTTTGAATATTATGTTCACATAGGATTAAGATTTTTAGGGTTGAAATTTCGAAGACAATATTCGAACATTCTAAAAAATAAAGTATGGAGTGAACTAAAAAAAAAATAAGATTAAAATATCTTCGCCCTTATTTTTAAGTGTATTTACCTTATCAAAAATCAAGTGTTGGTTTGAGAAACATTCCACAATTTACATCTCTAACAACATGGTTTTGGAGTATGAACTTAGTCCGTCTACACTGAACCAAAATAATAATAATAATAATAATAATAATGATGATGATGACGTGTTGCACTCCAAAACCTTGGTTAAAGATGTTGACAAAAGATAAGCAAATGTAGACGTGTTGATCGGTTGGCGGTTAACCGCCTAACCACTGGTTTCAACCGCGTTGACCGGCGGTTATGGTTAACCGTTGACCGGCGGTCACGATTAAAACAATAACCGTCAACCGGTTCTCGGCGGTTAGGTTACGGTTAACCAAAAAGTTAACCTTAACCGCCGCGGTTAACCGGATTTTTTCTTAAAAAAACACAGATAGTCGATCGACTAATGACCAGTCGATCGACTGATGTGTGGCGGTTAACCGGTTTTTTTTTATAAAAAATACAGACCAGTCGATCGACTGATCTGTGAATTAGCCGTTGAAAATCAACGGCTGAGATCAACTAGCCGTTGATAATCGAGCTCAAATTCAAAAGAAAATAGCCGTTGGTCGGTTAATCGCGGTTAACCAGTTTAACCGCCGGTTGAGGCCAATTTTTTTTTTATTTTTTTATTTTTTGCAAATTTCTACACCTATAAATACCCCACTCTCCAACACTAATCCTCACACCAATTCATCTACTATTCTTCTTATTCTCTTATATTTTCAAGCTTAAAGAAGTAAAGTTTCTAATTTGTGCAAGAAATAATATTATCAATAATATTCTTATTATTCATTTCTAATCTCGTTTTACTTAATTCTCTTTTATAATATCACTATGGCAAGCTCTTCCCATGATGTTAATACCAACACTCCAACTTCTTCTCGTCGAGGTCGAGGATCTCGATCGAAACCGAGGGAATTACTTTCCCCCATCTTCCGATTGCATTTTACAAAAAAGACGATCAACGGAAAATCTCGAGCGCAATGCAATTATTACAATTCTCATTACGCCTTCGATTCTAAAAATAATAAAGGTTACGGGTCGCTCAAATACCACATGGAGAAGAAGCATCCCGACAAATACGGCGCCGGTAGCTCTCAAACACTACTAAACTTCTCATCTTCATCTACCGCCGCCGGTAGGACCGGCGGCCAAGGTACGAGTTCCTCTACTTTATTTCAATATACCGAAAGTGGTTATCGAAAGTTTCTTGTAAAATTTGTTTCCGTTATGAGTCTTCCTTTTAATTATGCGCATAGTAGTCATTATGAAGAGTATACTAGGGGTGCATTTAATCCATCTAGCACTAGGATTTCACGAAATAAATTAACTCGCGATATTGAAAAAATGGCCGGTGGGTATAAATTGAATTTGATTTCAATATTTGATAGTTTGCCTCATAGTGTCTCTATATGTTCGGATATTTGGTCGGATCATTTTAAAAATCATAATTATATGGGAATTACTTGCCATTGGATTGATAATTCTTGGACTTTGCAAAAACGTTTAATTGCATATAGAAAGTTCGATAGCCAGCATACGGCGGTGAATATTTCAAAAAAAATCTCCACTGTTTTGTCCGAGTATCATTTAACTAACAAAATTTTTTCAATTTCATTTGATAATGCCGCCGCCAATTCGACTAGTATAGAATTGTTAAAAATTACTTGTACACCCGCTATTGGCGGCAAATTTTTTCATGTTAGATGCATTTGTCATATTTTGAATTTATGTGTTCAAGATGGTTTAACTCTTTTTAAAACTAAAATTCAACCGATTAGGAGTGCTATAGCTTATCTACGAAACCA
The DNA here is from genome assembly GCA_014905375.1 of Phtheirospermum japonicum. NCBI lineage: Eukaryota > Viridiplantae > Streptophyta > Magnoliopsida > Lamiales > Orobanchaceae > Phtheirospermum > Phtheirospermum japonicum. Next base: position 1,492,766 of record BMAC01000121.1, on the reverse strand, counting down.
CGATTCGCTTCAAAAAAAWMGSSYAAYWTTTMSKAYYKCKAWRKAWT
>BMAC01000121.1:1455874-1492714 GCA_014905375.1 Phtheirospermum japonicum | reverse complement strand
CKAAAAAAAWTRTCATTAGATGTGCCAAATCGTTGGAACTCTACTTATAAATTACTTAATGATACATTTGAATATAGAGATGCATTGTGTACGTTTTTTAATAATGAAGATGTCGATTTCGCTTTGTTTGCGAATATGTGGGATGATTGTTATAATATGATATCCCTTTTAAAAACTTTTAACGATGCCACCGTGGCTTTATCAGGTGTTTATTATCCTACCTCCTCAATACTTATTGATTATTGTATTCAAATAGTACTTGTTTGTAGTGCTTTACTCGGTAACCCGGAATTAGGTGATGTTATCGATGAGATGTTGGATAAATGGTTCAAATATTTTCATTACATTCCCAATGCTTTTTTGATTGCAAAGATTTTAGACCCGGATTATCGGATGGAGGGTCTTCAAAACTTACTTAAAGTTTATTACGATGCATTAACACCTTTTTTAGAATCTCGTGGACAAACAATTCCTAGCCCTCTTAGTGTTGCTCACGAAGCACAATACTTTTTAATTCAAACTTTTAATGAATACGATCAATCTTCATCTTCTAGTGATGTTAATGTGTCCCCGTCCCCTTCCCCTTCCCCCGTCACTTCTACAAGACCCAACGACTCTCGAGGAGCTCTAACCCCATATATGAGATTGCTTGAAGATACTAAACGAAAACGGCAAAGGGCTAGTGCTAGTCGATCAATAGAAATAGACAGTTATTTAGGGCCTTTTGAACCGACTTCGGTTCCAAAAAAGCCCGATGGTGTTACTAACGATATTGTGCAGTTTTGGTTGGAAATTGCCAGTATTTTTCCCACTCTCTCTAGAATTTCCAATGAGGTCCTTGCCGTTCCGGTTTCGACAGTTTTTGTTGAACAGGCCTTCAGCACGGGAGGCTACATGTTAGATGAGCGTCGGTTTACCTTAACATTCAAAAATCTTGAAAATCAAATGTTGATGAACGATTGGGTGAAGGCCGAAAAACGAGAACAAGAAATGCAATTGGATGAAGGCGAAAAGAGCGACTATTACGATACCACTTCGTGAAGTAACGCCAACGACGAATAGGTAAGTAGGTAAGTGAGGTAAGTAAAAGAATTACGTGGACTTTGATTCCTTTTCGAGGATACGTAGGCAATTTAATTCTAATATTACAAGTTAAAATTTAATTTTAAATTTTAATATTAGAATTAAATTCAAATCCTTTTTTTTAACTTATTTTTTTCAAACAAAAAAAAATTCGAACTACGTGGACTTTGATTCCTTTACGAGGATACGTAGGCAAGTTAATTCTAATATTAAAAGTTAAAATTTAAATTTTTAATATTAGAATTAAAATCAAATCCTTATTTTTTTTAAACTTATTTTCCCCCCCCAAAAAAAAAAATAAAGTTCGACTGCAGCTCAGTCGATCGACGGAAATGATCGACTGCATTTCCAAACACCACTCTCTGTCCTTCAGTCGATCCAGCAGTCGATTCGCAGTCGATCGACTGATTAAAAAAAAATCGGCGGTTAACCACCGGTTAATCGCCGGTTTGGTTAACCGGTTTAACCGTAACCTTAACCGATTCTCAGCTGGTTAGATTACTGTTAACCAAAAACTGATTAAATTAACCGATGGTTATTAACCGCCGGTTAATTAACCGGCCGGTTTTAACCGAAACAACACGTCTAAGCAAATGATAGTAATAAATATAAAAATAATATTAAATAAATAGTGGGGGTTGGGATGGGACGGGGGATGAAACCTCATAAAGAAAGGAGAGGTATGTATGCACAGCACAGGTGTGGACTGACATGGGGTTTGAGCACAAATGGGAAAGGATCTTAACTTCAAACACTCATCGCTCATATCTAGGAAAGTCGTGTATTAAAAAAAGAATTTATCGTGATAAAGCTAATTAGAAAAGCTTTGGAGCTTGAACGGTAGTTGGAATTCTAAATTTTAATATTCAATATTTAAAATTTTGTTAATATTAATAATTAATTTTTGTTTATTATGAAATTTAAATTTATCTACTTTTTATTATAAATATCGTTATATATTTACTTCGTAAAAATATCGTTAAATTATGTGTAAAAAGTGGATGATAATATATTTTTATATTTGTAATTGATATCAAATCATAATTAAAAAGTAAATTTTTATATTTTTTTATTATATTTAATAATATATAATTATTTAAATATTTTTTATAATATGATCAAATAAATGAGTTTAGACTTAAATATGTGAAGTTGTTAGTTCAGTATTGAGAATTTGAATTATAAAATAAATAAGAATTGAAATTCAAATTTTCAAAGATTTCTATAAGAGTATCTTTAACAACAACCCTCTTCCCTCCCCCTTTTCAATTCTCAATGATCCAGATCACAAAAAATATTCTCCACATTACCAAAATTTTGTTTCTCTCTCCTTCCATCCCATTTTATCTTATTTATTCACCCTATCATCAAACTTACATTTAATGGGTTACACATGTTCCCCATTAATTTTCATTTATACTTTTTATATTCCAATATAATTATATCTATTAATCTATTTAAACATTTTATAAATATAAAAATCATATATATATATATATATATATATTTGAATTTTTTTATTAGTAATATTAATTTTTATGATTATTTCATAATAATTAAAAATTACAACAAGTTGATTAAAAATACTGCATATTGCACATTCTTGATTCTTTTATTATAATATTAATTTATAATTAATTCAAAATAGTTTAAGAATTATAATAATAAGGTGATACATAATATAAAAATAAAATTGAATAATATGTGATATTTTATTTTATTTATATATCGATTCTTGATTTTTCTTCAATTATAATAATATTTATGAGTACTTTAAAATTTTAATTTTTTTAATGTGAAAACTTATTTATTATAATAAATTCTTATTTTATTATATATATATATATATATATATATATATATATATATATATATAAAGAGAGAGAGAGAGAGAGAGAGAGATCTTAATCCCCGTAATGACTACCATTCAAGAGAGACGGATTACTTCCTTTCTTTCTGAAATCTCCACCCTAGGTAGTTTAGTAGCTGCAATAAAACTTCAAACATTGAAAGAGAAAAAAGACCGTTTCACTGTCCTGTAACTAAGGGGAAGGAGTTGTCCACCCAAGGTATTTGGCTACTAAGTTTGAAGCAGGAACAGAGACAAGGTGTGAATCCACTGCGACATCTTCGATTTGTGAATGAATTTCTTCTTTTCTTACGTCAATTTGGCTCATATGCCGCTAGTTATGCCCTGCTTGGTCCCCCGGAACGGCGGAGACCCACCAAAGTACGAAAGTTGGTATCTTTCAAAAAATGGATTCCTATTCGAATAGTGCATAACTGCATGGATAAACTTAGCGAATAAGTCAACCGTAATACAATCAAAAGGAAAGAGGGTCGATGCAGTCTGATCAATTTCTATCCGATTGAGAGCATAACACGTCTGTGCCGAATCATGTGTTTTAAGAGCAGATTAGCCACTTGGCTTTTTCGAAGGTTAACTTCCTGAAAACCAAACCTTGATCTCGTTGTGGGAGCATCAACTCATATATATATAACACTCACACAAAGCAAAGCAAAACGAAAACAAAAACTAAAAAAGAAAAAAATTGCCAAAACCAATCAGAAAAAAGAAAAAAGGGGGAGAAAAAAAGTGGGCCTCACGGCCTCACCTCCCACCCGCGCTTGCATTGCACGCGCCATTCCTATTGGCCAATCCCACAGTCCCTCTTTCTCTTTTTTTTTTTTTTCATTTTTTTCTACCATTTCTTCTCCCTCCTTTGCCATATCCCCTCCCCATTTAACCATCCCCACCTCTTCCCCTTCCCTCCCCCTCTCCCCATTAAAGGTGTTCTGACAAAAAACTAGAAATTCACAAAAGGTAATGCACTGAAAGTCTTACGTTTAACAATTCTACTTACAGAACAAAATTGCGTATATTTACAATTAAAAGCATACTTTTAAAACAATATAAATAATTAGTTTGCGTTATTTTTGAAGTCTTAATAATTATTTAACGTCATTTTGAATGAAAATACAACATTTTACTGTAATAATATATTAAAAGAATATGATCACCCAACGAGATCCCCTTTAGGCAACTCACCGTAGACACACTAAATTGAAAAAAAGGCTTACATTAAGTATAATTAGGCTAATCATTTAAACGGTAGCTATTTACATTAATCAATATCAATAGTCGATTATAAAAAGAGAAAATTCCACGATAACTTTAAGGGGCACCATGTCCCCCACCTCCTCCATTTATAATCATAAATCTCTTAATTTAAAAAATCTAAAATTAATCTAATAATTATAAATACACCCACTAAGTAGAAAATAGTGTGTATAAGTACCCCATAAAAAGTACTCCATCCAAAAAAAAAAGGAACTACTATCATTTTCATCTTCTGTTCGCCCATAAAAATAGTTTTATTTGCTTTTTAAAAATAATAACTGTCCAAAAAGATTAAAAATCTCTATCTAACTTAAATAATTTGTCTATTAAATAAATCTCTCATCTTTTAATCTACGCATTTGGGTGGATCAACAATTAATTGTCCTCCAGAACTCGATTCAACTAAACGGGTCCCATGTGTCAGCGGCACCGAGTTTTATTGCAGGCAGCGTCAGTGTTGGAATACGGCAAAACTGCAGGTCCCTGTCATGAGTCAAATACGGGGAAATTGATAATTAATGGACGGTCACGATGCGTTCGATGGTTGGTTGAGTGTGTGGTTGTGATCACGGATGGTGAAACCTTCCTGATTCTTGAGAGATACATGTGGGGAAATGGGAAAGGATTGGTTTTTTCAATTTTTTCTTTTCCTTTTTTGTGCAAGGATGAAGCGAAATGGAATCCAATGAGATTTATATATGGTATATTGTATATAATTTGCAGCTCAGCTCCCTCCTACTTTCTCGTTTTACAACTGAGCATCTCATTTTCTCAGTTATTTGATATCAACCACTGATTTGTTTGAGTTTCATCAACATGAATAGGCAATCATGTCATGTCTTCTTATTTGTGAAAACATGCGTCGGTGAAAAAGAAAGAAAATAAAGAAAAAAGTAGAAACAGGTAGCTAACCTCGGTCTCTTCTTTCTACTTTGGAGGAACGTCTGCCTGCGCTTGTAGAAAAAAAGGTCGCAATTTGATTATTTTTCGTTGAATAATAAAATGATTGGTGTTATAATTATAGGTACTAAATTATTAAAATAACTTTTCACTGGAAAATAAAAATAACAATGGGTCTCTCTTAAAAATGTAAACGTAACACATAGAATAAGATATAAAATATTTTAAATTATTTTTACTTTTACTTTTATTATTTCACACTTTTAGTTAATTTAAATAAAAGTATATTATGATCATTTGATACCTATAATTATAACCAATCATCTTTCTTAATTATATTTTTCAATTAGGTTTATACAACCACAAGAACACATGTTGAGTTATCTAAATTATTAAAAATTATATATTTACTTAGTTGTTTGTATAACCTCTTTTTAGTACGACCGTGTGAGTCCAGACGACCGACATTTGGCTCAATGATTAAATCTTTTTGAGCAACATGCTTGGTTTATGTTATTTATCATTTTTCTTTTTATTCACGTTTTGCGTTCACTTAGACTTGTTCAATATATGCGAGACAAAACATATACTCCATCTGTTTCGCAATATAAGTCGTTTTACAAAAAATAAAAACACTTATTAAGAAACCTAAATTAATGAGTAAAATATTTAATTTTTATTTTCGTAAACTATCCAACTTCCTTTTATATTACTCTCTCTACTCAAATATCTCAATTCTCAATTCACTTTTTATCTTTTTATTTCCCTCTCTCCTCAAATATATCAATTCTCAATTCACTTTTTACCTTTTTCTTTCTCTCTCTTCTCCTAAAATTGTGTGAAAAAAGCAAAACGACTTATATTGTGAAATAAGAATTTTACTCTAAAACGACTTATATTGTGAAACGGAGGAAGTAGTAGTTAATAAAAAACATGAATTCTATTTTACTTATTTTTTTTTTCAATTTACATTTTTATGTCATCTGATAAAATTAATATATGATATGTTATACATGTGTGTTTATGATTTAAAAAATATGGAATTTACTTACAACTTATTTGATTTATTTGTTTACATATGTTAAAATTTTGTCTATGTTAAAAACTGAGCCGAATATTAGTCTCGAACATTAAATTTGGCTTAAGTTCAATTTAATCCAGCCAATTTCTTATACAATAGAAAAGTATTAAAATATATTTTATTTGATTTATTATATAATATTTAATTACATAACTATGACTAAACCCTTACACTTAGAATCAAATCAATAAAATTATTATTATTATTATTTTCATATATTATACGTAATAGTAATAATAATAGTAATAATAATAACAATAAAATAATAATAATAATAATAATAATAATAATGGGCGGCAGCAGTAGGGCGACCGCCCTGTCACCAGCCGGTAGTATGCTGATGGCGCCGCCATACAATTGTCGGCCGAAATTTTGTTCGGTCACCATGAAAAATCTTTCCGGCCAACATTTCTTTTTTAATTTTTATTTTGTATTTGTCAAAAATATTTTATATTTTGGGCCAATATTTTCCGCAAAAGGATAATTCTATTCGGTTTATTCTGGTATTGAAAACTAGCAGATACGAATTTGATGAAGTTACATTTTTGGAGATTAAAACTTAATTGATATTAATTGTTTTGACATTATTATTGTTTATCTGACCGGTGACCGAAGGAATACCAGGTCTGATGAATACCCGGTCTAATAAGGTGGCAACCTTAGTTGAGTTTCTCGAATTCTTTATAACCTGTTTGGAATAATATTTGTTGGAATTCATAAATTTGGTATTCAAAATTTTTTTTTTTTTTTTTTTTTTTTACTGTAGATGTAAAATATTGTCTGAAAAGTGAGTGATAATGTATTATTATATTGAATTCTTTATAACCTGTTTGTACTATCATTCGTTGGGATTCAGAATTCTGGTATTTAGAATCTTGGGGTACATAGAATTATGTGAATAGTAAAAACTCTTATTTGTTACTCCCTCCGCTTCATATTAAGTGTCCTTTTATAAGTTAAATTTTGCTTCAAATTAATTGTTGTTTTAGAACTTTTTACTCATTTTTTCCAACTTCGTCTCTACTCATTAAAAGAAGCAAAATACATTTATGATAATAAGATAATTATTAGTAAAGTTGTAAGAGAATTTAATTAGAAATATTATTAATTGATTAATGATATAATAGTCAAATTTACATGTTCCTTAATTCTAGACATAAATTCTAAAATGACATTTAATAAAAAAATGGAGGGAGTATATGATTAAGAATCATTTACTTTTTACTGTAGATGTAAAATATTATCTGAAAAGTGAGTAATAATGTATTATTATACTGAATCCAATGTAAATCATGTTTGAAAAGTAGATGATAATGTTTATAATATTGTATTTAATTATATTTAATTATTTAGTTGTAAGATATTATTATTTGAGTATTTAATTTTTGAGTCTTATAACATACGAGTATTCAGTATTGTGAATTCCAAATTTAGGATTTGGCTCCAAATTCTCTATTAGGGATTCAAAATACTGAATATTCGTTTATTTTCAAACTCAAAAATCAAATACTCAAACAATAATATTTTATAACTAAACAATTAAATATTAATGCATACAATATTATAATACACTATCATCCACTTTTCACACATGATTTGATATCAAATATAATAATAATACATTATCACTCACTTTTCAAACATGATTTGACATTTGCTGTAAAAGATAAATGATTTTAAATCGTATAACAAAAAAAATTCTTACTATTTACAGAATTTTGAATAACCCAAAACTCAGAATATCAAAATTTATAATTCCAACGAATAATAATTCAAATATACCTTACTAATTCAAAAACCATCCTACCCGAATTATTATTAAAAAAACAAACAAACAAAAAAACTTCACGGCCTGTCCCCTTGTTGAAGCTTCATATTAGGGTCCAATTCAAGCTCTGCCTCAAAATCGAGTTTTGGATTCTCCACTTGCTCACCCAAAATCCGTATAAAATTATATTTGAAAGCAAAGTTATAAATGAAGATCATATTTTATGAGTTTCACATATTTCTCACTTCACTTTTATTTATTTTATTTTTATGAGTTCCACATGTTTCTCTCTTCACTTTTATTTATTTTAAGATTTATTAAATTCAGTCTCTATAATCAATTTTTTCAAGAAGCAAATGAAAATATTTAATATTAAGTATAATTGAAATAAAATTATGATGGATAAGAAAATAAAGGCATCACTCTTTCTTGTGAAGTAAATAAAGAGGACCCAATTCTTATTTCAACAAAAAATGATATTAAAAAAAATAAAGAAACAAATTTAAAAAAAAAATCAAGAATCTGAAACAAAATAAAGAAAAAATAAGATAAAAGTGAGAGAAAGAAAATAAAATCTGGAACAAAAACATAAGAATTTGAGGTGCTTGTTTGCACGCGCATTTTGTAGCTGGTCAATTCATGGCCATTTTCATAGTAAAATTTATTTGTTGAGAGACAAATAATATATGAATTATACTTAATTTACAGTTCGCCCTTTACTCTATAATTTGTATATTTTGCGTTCAAAATCAGATTACGCGGCATAATCAAACTGTGTCAATATATCCTGTTTTGGACACAAAATTACAATAATTCTAATTTAAGCGATAAATAATAAATTGTGTATAACTCGTATGATGATTTTTTAGGATTAAAAGTTTGTACGATAAATTATAAAAAGTGCAATAATTTAAAGAATAAAAATAATTAACCCTAATCAATACAAACCCTGGAGGTTTGGCAAATCCCATAAAACTCAACCGATAAAAATGCCCAAAGAAGGAATTACACGGAGCTGGGTGTGAATTTCTAATACTAAAGCTGATAGTCCAGTACATTAGCAGCCTAAACCTAACCCAATACATAGAAAGATACGAGATCGTCAGAAACCCATATCAAACCTGTATGTTTACAACTTAGGCCACATAAAATAAATTATTTGTACCCGGCCCAAATCATTGATATTGAGGGGTAAAGGCCCACAGAATCAACTATTGGGCCCGCCCGAATCGTTGTCCTTAACAATTTTCTGGCCCATTGTTCTCGCAGTTCTTTTTCTTCAACAGCCATCTCCAGAATAGAGTGCAACTTGCAGGAAATTGGATAATATCATTGAAAGTTTCCAACTCTCAACAGTTTATAGCCATTTTAAGAAGATTACAAATATCCACTTAAAAATAATGCTTCACTGCAATCAAATAATGTTTCACCGGAATCTTACAAATAAATGTAACCACACCTTTAAAACTATAGTGAAAAATAGGGCTGAAAATCAAATACTCGATTTGAATTTGCTCGTTAAAGGTTCGTTAAGTTCAGTTTGTCAGATTTTTTAACAACCTTGAACACATTATTATGTTTGATAGTAGTTAAAATTCGACTCGAATTTGAGTTCGACTGAATTGAGAAGATGAGACTTGTTTGAGCACGACTCAAATAAAAATTAAATAAGCTCAAACACGAGTATCGAAAGTAGATATCTTTTTGAACAAGCTTGAACATTAATGTGTTCGGCTCGTTTCGTCTCAGTTACACCCCTACAAGCAATTCGAAATAGGAGTGAGCCCAATTTCATTTGATTTGGAAATTTATAAATCTCTAAAATCGTACAATAATTTTTTTTTTTGATACCCTTCGATTTGGTTTTCAAATAGTCTCGGTTTTACGAATAAATCCTAATCATAAATTAAAATTACTAAATTATTGTAAATTTTAACTTTTACTTGTTAGTTGTTGATTTCTTAATACAAATTAATAAAAATAGTATTTTAATTGTCGAATATAATTAGATTTATAGCTAGTTTAATACAATTATAAGTCAATTTAAGTATCGATTTGGTACATAAATTAGGGGATTAAGAAATCTCTAAATTCGTACCATAACATTTTTTTAATTCGGTTAAAATATGATAAATGGTCAATAGAGATTTTTCGATTTGAGTACGTTTCAATTCAATTTTTAGTTTATATATTACCTAGTCCCATTCTCAGTCATAATTCCTAATATAGTCACGCAAAACTATGCCAAAGAACTAATAAAAAAAAAGAAAAAGAAAAAATAAGTTTTAAGGGAAAAAAAGGCTTTATAAACGGCATATAGGTGAACACACCGATAAAAATATTTTAGGCATATATTGTGATTTATTTGATTAGGTTTCAACCATTGTTTGTACATTTATAACGTCTTTTGGCTTGATTTTTATTATTTGAACGTTATTACGTGATTGATATTTTTGTTTTATTTTTATAGAAGTTTGTTGCTAAATTAAAAGGCATAAGGGTACAAAAATGAAGATTGAACTATGGCTATTAAAGAAAAGAGTCTACTGGGCCAAATTGGGAGAAAGCTCACAAGTGCACGAAGTCAACGGGCCTCAGAGACCCTGTCGCGACTCGAGTCGTCACTCGATGTTGTTTCAACGGAAGATTGCGACCCTAGTAGCGACCGCACTCAGATTATTATTAGGTGTTGTTTCAATGGCAAGAGATCGCGACCCTAGTAGCGAACACAGCTCGGGTCATTACTGGGTGATGTTTTAACGGCAAGCGATCGCGACTGGATCGAAAACCGTTACAAATATGTTAATGCTGGAGATTTCATATTGGGCTTTGAAAATGGAGTCTCAAACTAGTCTATATGCATATTATACATCTTAGATAACATCCCACACTCTACCCATCATCATAAAATAGTTTTCAAAATTGTGAGTTAGAGAGCTTTGAGAGTGATTCGAAGAAAAAACAAAGATCAAATGATCCACAAGTTTTATACAGTTGATCTTTTCTTAGTTTCTAATTATGAATGCAACATGTTCGATGAATTGTCTGGCTTATTTCATGAACATGAGTAGCCAATTTCTCTATTATTCTAGAGTTTGGAGAAACAATGAATGAATAATATTTTGATCTTTCTTTCAGTTAAGTATGATCCCTCTATTATTTTCATGTACTATTACATTAATGTAAGTGATTTACAAACGTTTATGTATATTTTATGTTGTGATTGATTGATAATCTTTTATAACTAATAGTTTGATAAATTAAGTCGCTTGTCCAAATTTTCCTTTCCCCGAGCTCGATCTATGAGCCCGAGCTGGTTCCTCAATTTATTTGGCAAATCTTTGCCATGCTCTGAGCCCCGAGCTCATGGATTTCAACCCAATTTGTTGGGTGACCTTTGGTTTTGCCCTGAACTCTTTTTCCCAACCCAACTCGGGCTATTCTCGAGCTACTAAGGCCCATTAAGTTTTTTTTTTTTTTTTTTTTTTGCATTTCTTCCTGGCACAATTTAGTCCATCCCCGAGCTGATGAGGCCCAACTAGCTATTTCCTTGCATTTTTCCAGCCCACTTCAAACCATCCCCGAGATGGTGAGGCCCATTAAGCCTCTTCCTTGCGTTTTTTCCAGCCCAGTTTAAGCCATCCTTGAACTAATGAGGCCCAATTTAAACCTTCCCCGATGTGTCGAGGATGCACAAGTAGGGTTTTTGTGTTTCTCTAGGAGATCTGATTCTCCCGCCTCTTTGAGAATTAATGGTCATAATGAAAACTCTTGGCCTTATTTGGATGCCCTTTGGAATTCTCTTTGTTTCATATATCCTAAGTCATAAGTCTTCAGTTTCTCTCTTCATATTTTTTATCCCCTACTTTCACTTAGCGTTAGAAATTCCTTAGCTCTGACAAGATCCTCCAACCTTGCTATTCAGTCCCCAACCTTCAAGTTGTTCATCATCAAATCTTCAAATCTTAATCACATCTTCAAAATGTTCTTGAGTTTTTTGGAGATCCAATCCTCCAAATAGGTATTGCTCAATCCCTTTCTCCTGTTTTTTCTTTCGTTATATGTGTTTTATTACTTTTATTTTTGTTATTATTTTTTATTATGTATGCCCCTTCAACATCTCGTACACCCACCGACGACCTGAGGCTCAACCCTGCCTCTCTTTTATCCTCCCTGGTCTTGGCGAGAAATCGGGGTTCGTGGAGCATGCCACTTCACCTCGAAGTGAGTCTTCCTCTACCCCTCACTGTTCGGGGGAACCTTTATACTCAGTTCCCCCTGTTTTAGATCCCCGACATATACCCCATACTATTACAAATAAAACTTTGGGATATATTCGCTCCAATATTGGCCTCCCTTCTTCGTACCAGCTAATCCTTCCGTCCCAAGAAGATAGAGCCCCTTATCCACCCCGGGCTGTTTAACCTTTTACGTTAGCCAATTAGATGGGGCTCTCTGCTTTTCCATTCCTCCTCTGCCGATGGAGATCACTCGCCTTTACGAGATTTCCCTAAATCAATTTGCCCCGAACTCTTTCCGAAACATGATTGGTTTCATATTTGTCACTCGGTACTTGGGTATTAACCCTACCGCTGCTCTTTTCTTTTCTCTCTTTCAAGCCAAATACCTTAATCCTTCTGGTTTCTTTTACTTTTCCTCCTGAGGCGATGCTAAATTCTTGGATAAATCCCCTTCTCAAACCGGGAGTGGAAGCAACGTTTCTTTTTTGTCAGGTCTCCCGATCCTTGGCATTTTCCTACCGAGTGGATATGGCATATCCCCACCAGACGAAAATACAATATGAAAAAACAATCACAAGGTATGCAAGGTCTCGTAGATCGCATCACGCAAAGGACCTTCGACCTGTCTTGCCTTATCCGCCCCTCCTTGCTCTATCACTACAGTCTTAGTCCGCTCGAGTCTCAAATGGAAACGGACATTGGTAAACCACGTACCTTTATCTGTATACTAACTGACCCTTTACTTATCGACGCTCCTTCACCTTTCTTTTTGGTATTTCCTACAACTAGCGAACTGGTGTAAGAACGTCGTGCTGAACTCATCAAAATTGTGTATTGACCCTAGTGGTAGCTGACTAAACCAGAGTTGTGCCGACTTGGTAAAGGTAGTGGGAAAGACCCTACACATTACTATGTCTTAAAATCGGTATACCATTGCTGAATTCTCGAACCTGCACAAATGATCAAGCGGATCTGCAGTACCATCGTACTCGAATCCCATCGATTGGTAACCAACAGGTAAGTCATCTCTCAAGACCTCTTCCGCGAATGGGGTCGCCCGACGAACTCTTGCTGAGGGGGCACTGCTCGCTAATTTTCTCTTTAGCTCTCTCACCTCCTTGTTTAGACCTTCTACCACTTCTGGCAAGTCGGACGCATTCTTGCTGAAAGTGTCGTCAGTTGACACAGCTGTGCTCTCATCATCTCGCGCTCCCGAGCCGTGGATCGGCTTACCCGTAGTTTCTCCCGCTAGATTGTTTCCCCGAGTTGGTGTTGACGGTGGCGTGCCCATGCTAGCCAATCTTTTGTCCACCGCTTCGCCAATAGCTCGCGCTATAATATTGGACAGCTGTTCGAAGAACAACGATCCCCACGGGTTTTCCCCTGGACCTGACAAGAATCCCATCCCAGGTGTCGGGTTAGATGTTGGCTCAATGGGATCTGGGGGTGTGTCCTGCGGGGCACCCGCTCCTTCCACAGCTTTCCCCGTCGTGCGGGTTGCTGGTGTTTTATTCAAGTCATCAACAAGGTTTCGTCGCAACTCCTCCATACTTGCAACCAGATACTCACGTCTTAGATCCACTTCTTCGATGTTTTCCACAGACGGCGCCAATTGTTTATATCTGGAAATAAGAGCCGAATTGATGATCTCAAATCCCCAAAATGAAACCTAATCTTTACAACCGATAAAACCTGCATCCAAAAGAAAAGTCAGATGGGGACCGAAAGGGTTTTCCGATGAACCCCCTCCGATACTTAAGTTAGCGTATGGAGAAAATTTGGCAGAGTAAGTGCTTGATTAGATAATGAGTTACCTTTTTTTAATTTTGCGATTAACTATTTATAGGTGTACTTTTTAGTGTTTCCGTGAAATTAGGTCCGTTATACCACGTCACCCTTCCAGATTTTTCTCTCCGCTGCTCTTCCCTGAGCTGGAGCCCCGAGCTCTTCCAGGTAATTTGATCTGGGCTGAAACTCCAAACCGTATACACAGCCCCGAACTGAGCCCCGAGCTGAACACGTAGCCCCGATCTCATAAATAGTTTCCCGACATGATATGATCCTTTTACCCCGAAACAGACCCATTAAATTGGGAAGAGGTCACACACACACGCTCACAGATGGACATGAAGGCGGCATGATGTCCTGACCTCTTTCTATACAAAGGAGGCTGATACCACTTGATGAAGAGGGAAAAAAAAGCATACTATACTCCCATGTTTAGAATTAAATGACGATTTAGATTTTTTTTTTTCTAATTAACTGCCATTTTAAATATATATCAATATTCTTCTAACTATCTCTATCACAGTCATTAAAAATCTTTAACTTTCAACTTACAACAAATATTGATTTTTCTCTTCATTCCTTACTTAATAATATAATGCATCAGTTCCTTTTTAAATGTTGTAGTGAAGGCTAATTTTTATTACAGATTAATTATTGTTTAAGAATTCTTTACCACTTTCGGTCAATGTTATCCCAACTTATTTATGGAAAACAATAAAGTTTACATTAATAGATAATTACGAGGAAAGAGGGTAAATAGACCAACTTGGAACATTATAAATCAATGAAATTTTTTCTTTTTACCTCTCAATTTATCGTGTGTTTTTTTACCTTTTCTTCCTAAAATATAAAAACTTTTGAAATGTCTATTGATATATAGAATTTTGAAATATCGCCTTCTACTATCAGTTTCTCGGCAAAAAATTGGCTGGAAAAACTGTTTATGCAATGAAAAAAGTTTAATTTTGAATTTTGGAGAGGTCATGGTGACTCAAAAAAATGAGAGGAATCTAATAAAATCAAAAAAAGTTAAAACGAAATACTTGGTGAATAAATATATAATCTTGTAACTAAGATTAATATTTCAGAGGGATTATCGAGGTCAGATGGGGTTAAGATTTTGTGTGCGGGCTCTAAAAGATGATTAGAATCTGAAACAACCAACGATGCCAGAATGAAGCACCGGAAGTAGGTTCACCGTAGCAATCGTTCAATTTTTTAATTCTATCAAGAAAAACTGAAAGACTGCTCGATGAACCTATTTTCGGTGCTTTATTTTGGACTTTGTTGATTTCATTGGATTCTTTTCATTTTTTAGAACACCACACAAAATTTCAGCCCCACCCGACGCCGATAACATCTACGAAATCCTAGCCCTAGTTACAAAATCGTATATTTGTTCACCAACTTCTGGTGCTCCATTCCAAAATTTATTGATTTCGTTGGATTTCTCTCATTTTTTAAAGTCACCACATAAAATCTTATTTCAAACCAACGTTAATAACCTCTTCAAAACTCCCAAACAAACTTTTTCATCGCGTAAATAGCTTTTCAGACTATTTTAGTATGAGGCAATTTGTCAAAATTCTATATGTCAAGAGGTATTTTTATAAAAAAATTATATTTTAGGAGGTAAAGAGAAAAATAAGGCGTTAGATTGGGAGACATATTTTCCCTCCTAAATTAATTGTGAATGTATTAGTCAAATTATATATTATTTAATTATTGACACAAATTCTAAAGCAAAATTCAAAAAAAAAAAAAATCAAGTGAGTATTAGTTAAAACTTTTAATTCCCAAATTTGCCATTTGAATGTAAAACATTATTGACCTAAACATCAGCATTGTTAAATGGACCAATCCGGTCCAATCTATACCAGCCCGCTGGGGCTACCTTAAAACGGGTGGGGTGTGCCTGTCTCGATTTTGCGCGGGTCGAGAAAATCTATGTGCTCGGCCCGTGACAGAAAGTTCACGGGTTAATGGGCTAACCTGTGGACCAGACAATTTATTAATTAATTTTAATTTGTTGTCATAATAAAAAAAGTAACTATAATATAAAATTCCTTTGATTTAACTTGACTTGGTCACTTCTAGTCAATAATACGAATTTGTAAAAGTTCAATAAGGTTCATAATTATAACAATTTTTAATACTAGACAATTACGTTTGAGAAACAAAATTGAAAAATAGTAAATGAAGAGCTAGAATGAACAGTAAAGTCGTTGTTAATAAATACACCCTTTTACCATAATTAATAAAACCTAATTCCAATCCTAATCAATGCCTGACCAAAAGTAACACTGCATATTTTCAATATAGGTAATATTCTTTTCAGGTCGAATTAACGAATCATCCGTCATACCAAAATTTTATATTAAGAGAAAATTCTCATATAATACAAATACATAATCCCCATTTACCATTTAATCCATTGACTTTTTTAATTCTTATATAGTACAAATACTTCTTATTTAATCAAAACTTACATTTAAATTACCAATACTACCCTTACATCATAAATAACCTAATTACCTTATACAATTATGCACACACTCTCTTTCCATTTCCTTTTCATCCGTCCCCGACTTTATCTCTCCCTAATTCATTACCTTTGCAAACTACATAACTAACCAAATTACACAACACCAAAGATCACTCAATTCCTAAATTAGAGTAGTTGGGAATTTTTCCTTTATTTAAAATTTTAAAATATTAGGTTCTCCTCCTAAATAGCAGCCACTTCATTTCTTTATCTCTTCAATCTGCTGTAAGCCAAAATTCGCACACAATTTTTTTATTTTTATTTAGTAATTTCTTTGATTCTAAAAATCATTTTTGTTTATCCAGTTCTTGATATTTGACATATTGATTTTTGGATCTGTTTTTTTTTTTTTTTTTGGATTACCAAAGCAGTGAAAACTCTCCGCACATTAAATCATTATTTGTAAGAAAGTATTCTTACAACCAACGCATGTATTTATTTCCAATAACCCCAAAAAAAATTTGTACAACAAGAATCTTTGTTCATCCATTTATTTATATTTTACATAACAATATAAAAATTGTAATTGTTTGATTTTTTTTTTTCCGATTACTAGACCACTGAAGAATCCTCTGGAGTTCGTGATCATTATTTGTAAGAAAATATTGTCCATGGGTATGCTATAAATATCCAAAAATTCTAATAATTTTTTATAACAATAATTTTAGTTTATGATTATCCAAATGTCAAATGACTCTTATTTTTATATAATTGTTTGATTCTTGTTTATTTCGATGACCAGAATAGTGAACTATTGGATCATTTATAGGTCGCATTTCTATTATTGCTGGATCATTGATGTATGGTAATGAATGTATTATTACCGATGTAAACTATCTTGGTATTTAATTTCACATTCGATTTCGTTATCATCTTTGATTTCAGATAGTTGGTCTTGTTTCAACCTTGGTTTTGGCAAAGTAGTATGTAATTTTCCAAAAATCGTGGAAAGTAGTTTGTAATTTTCCAAAAATCTTGTGAAGTAGTATGCAAAGTAGTTTGTAATTTTTCAAAAAATTTGTGAAGTAGTATGCAATTTATGCAAAGTAGTACCTAATTTCTCAAAAAATTATGCGAAGTAGTATGTAATTTCCCAAAAACTATGCGAAGTAGTGTGTAATTTTCCAAATTTTTACACGAATAGTTCTGAATTTACACGAGTAGTTTCTAAATATTTTGAAGAATAGTTTTTGAAATTTATACGAGTAGTTCTGAATTTACATGAGTAGTTCCGGAATTTACACGAATAGTTCTGAATTTACACGAGTAGCTCTAAATTTTTTAAGAACAAAATAAAATAGTTAAAAAGGGTAATTTTATACACTTATATGAACAAAGTAGTTTGTAATTTTAACAAAGTAGTAAGTAGTTCGCAATCTGAACAAAGTAGTTTGTAATTTTAACAGAGTAGTAAGTAGTTCGCAATCTGAACAAAGTAGTTTGTAATTTTAACAGAGTAGTTCGTAATTACTCATGTAATAGCATTTCATATAATTTAGATTATGGAAAGATGATGTGTGAAACCCATAGATACCTAGTTGTCTTTTTTCCTATGTTTTTTTCAAAGTTGCAATTACCTTATTTACCATCTTTTACTTTATTGGTTAGACTTCAAGTTTGGAAAGATTGAAATTACATTAAATGAGTTTTATTATCAGTCATAATTTGATTGTTTCAATTGCTTCTATTGAGAAAAATCTATTAAGGGTAGTTTAGTATATTGTTGTAGTAATTGGATAATTAGGGAACTTTTATATTCAATGGGGTTTTAGGGCAATTGGTTTTATATTTTGGATTATATGAGAATTCTCCTTTATATTAATACATTATATTAAAAAACTAATACATTATAGTACCAATACATCATAGTACAAAAATCGATACATCATAGCACAGGTCAGAGATTTATGAAAAATTAATATTTTCAAGTACAAAAATCAATACATCATGATACAAAAACCAATAAATTATATTATTAGGTCACATGGCCTAAAGGGTTATGACCCGACAATTTTGTCTAACACAAGTGTTTGCCTCTCAATATTATTATTATTAAAAATAAAAGCATAGAGTCCAATCAACACATTAAAAGCAATCTTAAAATATCAATATATAGATTATTAATGTGTCTTCTAAATACAAATTTATAATAAATAATTTTTAAATCTAATGAGTTAGTCTATCTTACTTTCATTAGTTTAGATGGAAGTAAGTTTCACTTAGTATAATATTGGGTTGTTGATTTTTTCACCCTCGAGATCTTTAGACCCTTTTTCTTTGATTTATGTTGCAAGTTTGTATATTTTATTACGCTCTTACATTTCATTGATAACATTTTTTACTATTTATGATAGATTTCTTTTTTTAACCTGGTTTTCTTTCTTATTGTTTTCTCATTTTGCAAGCCAGCTTATCATTTTGTAATAAAGGTGAGGGTTAAATATCTTAGTTTAATATATCGTTGTATTTAACTTTGTCACACTTGAGACAATCAGTTCCACGCTCTGAAGTAATAATACGGGTATGAGACACTGATACGATACGATATGGGTACAGAGATGCATCATGTGTTGAGATTTTAAGAATACGGGTACAGTAGATATATACATATATATACATATATACACACAAACACACAATATATATATATATATATATATATATATGTGTGTGTGTGTGTGTGTGTGTGTGTGTGTGTGTATGTATTATTGACATATAGATGTATTAACTAAAAAAACTAAAATTTCATAAATAGTTAAATTTCAAATTTGATAAGTTTCAAAAATACATACAAAAATGTAAGTTATTTTTAAAATAAATAAATATTTCATATCTTTCTTGAAACCTATGGGGGCTGTTTGTACTAGGTTTCGTTGGAATTCTGAATTCTGGTATTCAAAATCTTGAGTATTGAGAATTCTGTGAATAGTAAGAATCTTTGTTTGTTATAGGATTCAAAATCCTTTACTTTTTACTGTAAATGTCAAACCATGTATGAAAATTGGATGATAATGTATTTTTATATTGTATTTGATGTCAAATCATGTGTGGAAAGTAGATGATAATGTACTATTGTATTGATTTAGTAATATTTAATTTTTTAAATATAATGATGATGTGATAAAATAACCGAGTGTGGGGTAAGGTGTAAGAAATTACTGGTTGTGGATTGAGATTTTGAATCGCAGAACAAACGAGAATTAGGATTTAGAATCCCAATCCTTGTATTGGGAGTCATAAACCAAACAAACCCATAAACATTTGTACTATCTCTCTCAATTTGTAATTCCACATGTGGATGAATTAAAATTCTTATTATATTTTATTTATTAAATCCAGGAGTCGAGATGGTCAAAGTTTTCTTTAAAACACTGACAATTTATGGGTACGTATTGATACGTGTCCGCATAAGTATCGTATCCGGTAAGTACCCGGTGCAGGTACGACATCCTCGTAGAAGTATTTGTGCTTCATAGATTCCACGCCTTATGATGTGACGATTCTATAATTTCGTGATATTTATTTGCTATTTTTGATGAATGGCTGAAAAGGAAAATGTATATTTTCTTCTTCTTCTTCTTCTGCTGCTACTGCTATTTTTCCTTAATTATTCATCCACACTTGTTTATTAGTTTCCTATATGTTTTCGCACTGATTTAATTCATTTTTGAGTAAATTTTGATTTCGGTTTTTGTCCTTTTCATTTGGTCTCGTCGAGGGACACCAATAGAATAAATATAGATGTCTTCGTAATCAGAATCAAAAAATGGTATGTTCTAGTAAAGTCCCGATCCTCCATCCACTTATTTATGGGTTGTAGGACCACGTTCAATTACGATAGTTTTAAAATGATCTTCATCTGGTATACTAACGTCCAACTCAAAAGAACTCCTCGGCTGTTTCATTTCCATCATCTGATTCTTCTAAACTCAGTTCTAAATCACAACCTTCATCCGGTTCAAAGTAATCAGCGGTTTAGTCCGGGATCACAAGTGGGGGACATTTGAATTTTTCTATAGAACCAGATAGGGCTCCATTACGGAGCCCTATATAACACATGACATCCACCCCACCGTGCATTTAAAAAAAAAGAAAGAAAAAATAATTAAAAAAAATGTTTAAGGGCTCAGATGAATGCCATGTCATTTATAGGGCTCCATAATGGAGCCCTATCTGGTTCTATAGAAGAACCGGGAGATATTTGGTGGGATCTAGATTTGGATAATCGACATTAGTTGTTCCACCCTCATCTCGTAGCAGTGATGCGTGCATGTCATAATCATTGCCAGAAGAAACATTCGTCATATGTTGCGATTACTTCTAAAAATTTAAATTAACTAAGAATTACAAGGATAGAGATGTTTAAATAATTAACAAAATTTTACATAGTTAACAATTTCTTCACAAACAAATATTTTCAATAATCATAAATAATTTAGAATTAGTTCAATACATTGTTGCATTTAACCATCATACTTGATACAATCAGTTCCACGCCTTATGATGACAATTCTATAATTTCTTGATATTTCTTGGTTGTTTTTAATGAATGAGTGAAGAGGAAAATGTATTTTTTGCAACGATTCTTCTTCTTCTTCTTCTTCCTCCTCGATTTCTTTTTTTTTTTTAATTATTCATTCACACTTTTTTTTGTCAATTTCTTATATGTTTTTTTTACACTGATTTAATTCACCTTTCGAGTACATTTTGATTCTTATTTTTGCCCTTTTCATTTAGTCCTGTTGACGCACACCAATAGAAGCAATAAGGGTGTCTTCGTAGTCAGAATCAAAACATGGTATGTTCTTGTAAAGTTCCGATCCTCCATCCACTCATTTATTGGTTGTAGGACCACGTTCAACTAAGATAGGTTCAAAATGATCTTAATTTGGTATACTACCGCCCAGCTGAAAGAATCATCATCTGTTTCAAAACATCATCTGATTCTCCTAAGCTCAATTCTAAATCGCGACCTTCATCCGGTCCACAGTAATCGGCGGGTAGCATTGTCAAAACGGGCCAGCCCGCTCCGGCCCGTTGCAGGCCACTCCAAAACAGAGCGGGGCGAGTCTGGCCCGTTTCTGCACGGGCCTGAGAATCTAAAGTCCGCAGCCCACGTAAGGTGGCCCACGGGCCAACGGGCCAGCCCGCGGGCTGAGCAGCCCAAAAGTGAGAAATTGCAAATTTCTGAGACCAAACTGAACTAATAGCAAACCATTTGATACAAACCAATTGATACAATACAAGCCATTTGATACAGAGTACAAACTGTATCAAACTAAAGCACAAAACCATTTCAAAGATAATAATACAAATTAAAAACCATTCCAAAGTTATACAAACAACAAAACCATTAGAAAAACACATCCATGTCCAAATCAAACCGAAACCACCCAAAGTTCAAATAACCAAATTCCAACAAACCATTCAATCGGATTCAAATGAAACATAATTAAGTCGTAATATCCATTTAATTTTCTCCACCTTGATCTTCAACCTCATAAATAGTTGAACCCACCCCAGTCGACGTTCCTTCTATCGTCTCCACATCAACATCATCTATAACACACAAAAAAATTTAGAAAGTTAGCACATGATAATTATCAAGCTTAAATAAGAATACATGCACATATTCGGTTTGAACAATACGTCTCAAACTAGTCGAATGACACATTGTTGCTATACAGGAGAAAGGCAGGCAAATATTAATATTGCCGATGGGAAAAAGAACGCTGTGATCCTTGAATCAGAAGCTGCCAAGCTGGACCAGGTTAACCGAGCTCTAGGTTGGTGCCCATTATTGCAAATCGAGTTTTTTTTTTTAAATGACCTTTCGCTATTCTTTAAAAAATGATCATTATTTTTTTCCAAGCCAAAAATGTAACATGAGAGTATAAACTTGATCTTCTAGTGATCTTTTAGCCACTAATAAGCCTGTGAATATTTCTTAGAGATTATAGAGACATCTTTTTTTCACTTGTGTTTATTTGATTAAATTTCTTTCACACTGAATCTATTTATGCCTATTACAGGAGAAGCAGAAGCTATACTAGCTAAAGCACAAGTTACAGCAAAAGGAATTACCATGGTGTCACAAACCCTCAATGAAAACGGGGGTGTCGAGGTAAAAAGTCTTCATCTCTTCTACCAAAACATTTAATAACACTCTCTTTTAAGTTTCTTTGCTCAAAATCACAAATAAACTAAGTGTGATATGGTTTTTATTTACAGGCTACTAGTTTGAGAATTGCTGAGCAATATATTACCAACAAACCAAAAAATAGTAAATTTCCTTGTAATCATATTCTTCTGTGTCATTTTAGTCAAGGAAAGTAATGAAATTAATTTAAAAGAGCAAAACACAAACATATAACTGAACTGTATATTCTATAAATTTTGATAAACCAAAGGAAAAACCAAAACTACCAAAATTCAAAATCATCAACTTCATTCGGTCAGTTTACCAAAATTTATTTAACAGATGCTACTTTCATTTGCCTTCCTTTTGCAGCAGATTGCAATTAAATGAGAGAGATGGTGCTTTATCAAAAAGAGAGAGAACCAAAAGTATAAACACACAAACCTACTGAATTAAAAAAATTAGGGTTTATAAGATTTGAGAAAATTAGATTAAAACCAAACCTTATCAAATTCAGACGGAGAGGATGCAGACAGTGGTGTGGCTGGTGGACTGGTGGCGGGCGGCGCTCAAGAGGATGCGGACTGGTGGTGGGCGACGCCCATTCACGGTGGCGACGAATTAAAATTGGTGGATGTGATTTAGAATTAGGGATTTAGAAATTGGGGTCTGGGATCTTGTGTGCTAGCTGTCTAGACTGGAGATTGGAGTAGGAGACGTTGGCGTGATGGGTGGCGAAGCAGGAGCGGCGTCAGCGTTAGAAGGAAGAAGACGGACGGGTCACGCTCACGGGACGGGAGTCTGAAAGATTAGGGTTGCGTTTCTCAGATTTCTTTCGATTCTATTTCTATTTTCATTTTCATTTCCATTTCTATTTATATTTAATTAAAAAAATGCGGACCAGCCCGCTCTGGCCCACCAAAACCCGCAGTCTCAACGGAGCGGGCCAAATAGGCCCGCGATTAAATGGGCCTGCAGATTCTAGGCCCAAGATCGCCCGTTTAAGCGGGCCAACAGGCCGGCCCGTGGTCTTCGGGCCGTTTTGACAGTGCTATCAGCGGGATAGTTCGGGATCACAAGTGAAGGATTCTTGGTGGGATCTAAATTTGGATAATCGACTTAGTTGTTCCACCCTCATCTCGTAGTAGTTATGCGTTCATATTATAATCATTGCTAAATATTTCCATATATTGCGATTACTTCTAAAAATACAAATTAACCAAGAATTACAAGGATAGAGATGTTTAAATAATTAACAAAGTTTCACATAATTAATAATTTTTTCACAAATAAATAAATTCAATTATCATAAATAATAAACTCAAAATGTATAAATTAAAATTTTCACATAATTAACAAATTTTCACGGACGAATAAATTCAATAATCATAAATAATTAGCAAATAAACTCAAATAATTAACAAATAAACTCAAAACGATAAAATTAAAATTTTTTCCCTAAAAAATAAATTTAGTATTCATAAATAATTAACAAATAAACTAAAACCGAATAATTAAGAAAATTAACAAAATTTCCCAAAAATAAATTCAATATTAACAAATAATTAACAAGTAAACACAAAGTGAATAAATTATATTTTTTACATAATTAATAATTTTTTCACAAACAAATAAATTCATTATTCATAAATAATAATATGAAAACTAATAAATTAGAATTCACATAATTAGCAATATTTTCAAAAACAAATCAATTCAATATTCATATATAACTAACAAATAAACTCAAAAACAATAATTTCAAACTCACACATAATTAACAGTTTTTTCAGAAATTAATAGATTCAATATTCATAATTAGGGGTGTGCAAAACTAGCTCGGACTGGAAACCCGGACCGGATCGAAAAAATCCGGACCGGTGATCCGGTCCATAAAAATGGGGTTTTTCGGGTTCCGGTCCGATCCAATTCAAATCCGTAATTTTCCGATTCGAAATTGGACCGAGTTTCAAAAAAGAAATTAAAAATAAATAAAAAAAACCAGTCCGAACCGGACCGGAATTTCCGGTCTCCGGTCCAAGAGTTTCCAAAATTACGGTCTACCGATCCGGATCGGGATCGTAAATTACGGTCCGATCCGGTCTCCGGTCCAAGAAATTCTAAAATTTCGATCTACCGGTCCGGTCAGGACCGGTTGCACACCCCTATTCATAATAATCAACAAGTAAACTCGAATTCACAAATAATAAACTATACTTTCATATCAGCAAACAAATAATTATTTCCAAAAGGAATTAAATAAAAATTTACTAAATAATTTATCTTCATAAATAAATAAAAAGTTTAGGTTAGTATATACCTTAGGACAAGTCGTGGTGCCGCCTGACCCTTGCCGCCAATTTTGCCGGAATGTTTTTCCTAAATGAAAGTTGTACAGAAAGAAATGAGACGGGAGGAAGAGGAGAAGGGGCGGACGTTTTATTAGGGTTAGCGTCCCGCCCAGATTATTTTTTTTACATAAAAATACCCGAGATGTTGGTAGCAACAACCACCAAGTTTAGAACTTTTTTTTCTACAAATTGACTCGGGATGCTTTTTTAACCAGCGTCCCAATTTTGAAACTTTTTTGTTTTACAAATTGACCGCGGGCCGCTGGTGGCAACCGCATCTTGCCTTTATATATATATATTTTTATTTAGCGCGGTACTGTTTAACAGCGTCCCGATACAAATTTTCAAAATTTTACCACAGTTACGTTATTTTGTCAATTTCAAATAAGAAAATATATTATTTATTTAATTTCTCAGCAAAATTGATAGGGATAGTTGTAATTATCAAAGAAAATTAGATACTTTAAAAAAGAAAAAACGTAATTTTTGTAATTATACCTTAGTGTTGTTTATTTATTTAATTTTAGAAGATAATACCTTGAGATGGGGACAACTTTGTGCAATGCAAAACAAGGATTCGTTTGTGATAAATATACCACCAACATTTTAGTGTTACAGTGAAGTAGCTCTGAACATCTCTAATGAAAAAATCAATAGGTTTATTGACATTAGTAAAGAAAATAGATTTGTGTAACAAATTGACATTAATTACAAAAATTACGGTTAAAGTTTGGTAGGGAGAGTGAGGGGCATGGCATCTTCACGGTGCCACCATTTCTTATATATATAGAATAAAGCTACGTGCAGGAAGAGGTTTAGGAAAAGGCTCAGGAAAGGGACTCAATTATACCCTTATGCCCTTAAAGCATTTAAAAGAAGAAAGAATGGAAAAATATCATTTGAACCCCAAAAAACTTTATAAATTTACACTTTACTCCCAAAATAAATTTTATTTTAAGATTTATCCAAGTTTATCGGCTGGAAACCTAACATGACCTATCGTAATGTGATAATGCCTCCGAATGGAGTCCAGTGTCTAAGTAGGTGTAACAATGCCACGAATGAAGGTATATCTTATAAAATTAATAAGTTAAAATAATTCCTTACAAAATTGTGTCATCCCATAAAATGGTATCAGAGCCTAGGTTTATTAAGAACTTAAGAAAATTTATTATAATTGTGTAATTAACTTTTGGTGAGGAGATTTATCTCTAAAAATGGATCTGAACGAGTGTTCGAGATGTATTTATTTCAGGCGATATTTCCAAATATTGAAAATATACGAGTTAGACCACAAAGAGAAAGTAGCATATTGGGATAACCAATATGTTGTACGAAGACTCGCAGGAGCCGACAGGGAATCCTTGTTACAATGCGAGAAACAAAAGACGGATCATCTGAGTTACCTCTGGGTAAATCAGTTATTGAAGACGGATCTCACGTACCATAGGGATATAAATCATGAATCCCATCAATAGATCCAATTGCAGCGAAGTAGCCGATTCCTCTAAAAATCTTAGAGAAATTCAAAGGACAATGAAAGAAATGGTTGAACATCAAAAGGAAACACGAGAAATTCTAATTGATGTCCAAAGACGAGTCAAAGCCCTTGAAGTCAAACCAAGTATATTCGGAGGAAGACGACGTATAACTTTCGGAACGGAACCCCTTTTACACCAAAAGGGGAAACCGACTGAGGTTATAAGATAACCGACGGAAGAGGAGAAGATGATGGCAATAATAAAAGGAATTCCATTACAACCCAAGAAGTAATGGAAAGAATCAACATGGAAGATTTACACGACCTTATCGAATCCTTCACCGGATTAGGTCTTGTGGATTTAAAAATGAACTCAGGAGATTCTTCGGTCTTAGTACCAAGAAGCGCTCCACCAACAAGTTTTAATCAAGGCGAAAGTACGGCTTCGCACGAAGTAGTATAAGACACTTCAATGCCACATGTCGGGGATTTCACCGTAAAAGGAGATCCCACAGACATAGTAGGCACCAGGCAACGTTCCCGAAGGCCCAATATTCTCAACACGCCATATGGGAAGTCTGAACTTGATCCCATACATCCATATGGGTTAATGTTAAATCTGGACGTTCCAGATTTTAAGAATCGAGAGATACTAATAGACGATTGGGCATCTGCAATGCGAATTGCAGCTGGAACTCTCGGTCTGGAGAAGGAAGGGTTCATTCTACTCCTAGAAATGAGCCTTGAAGGATCTACAAAGATCGCATGGGATTTAACAGGAGCAGATATAAAGAGAGAAGTTATAGCTGGAGAATCGTTAAAAGGAATCGTCGATAACATGGCTAAATTATTCAAAATCTAATTTATCGGCACAGGATATTTCGAGGGAATGGAAGAGGAAAAACAGAAAAAAATATCGACAAGCCCTTTATTGCCTCGAATTACGAGATATTTGTCATGTGGACGAATATATCCAACTATTCACCGAATACCGATGGAAATCTAAGGTGAATGATGGAGATGCGACTCAACTTTTCTTTGCGAAAATACCAAGTCCATGGAGAGAAATGTTGATCCAAGAGTACAATCCAGCAACCGACATGGATACGGTTGCTAGAAGGATGTCTTTCCTAAAAAACAAGTTGGCGGAGTGGTGCTACCAGGCAGCACTTCACAAAAATTACAAGAGACTAAGAGGAATTAATAAATCGGTTCCTCTATGTTGTGCTGAGAATGACATTCCAACAGTAGTGGGGGGTCAACCACAGAGACATAAGAGGAAGAAGGAAAAAAGTTACTCTTACGCTCGAAGTAACAAGAAAAGGTTTCCATGGAAACCAAGAAGATTCTGGTCAAAACAAAAGGCCAGAAACTATAAATCAGGACAAAGAACCGGGCCAAGCCAAAGCCGAGGCTCGTTCTCAAGCCAAGGAAGCACCAGTAGGACGCCAACAAAGAGAACTTTCAGACGAGCTCACACTAGAGCTAATGAAAGTTTTAAAGATTGCAACTGTTGGACGTGCGGAGTCAAGGGGCATATTTCTACTGATTGCCCTGAGAATCAAAGAAGAGGCGTTAGACAGTTTGAGACAACTCAAGAATTCGAAGAAGCTGTCTATTACCAAAATCTGGTGCAGGTGTATCAATTTGAGGATATACCCTCAGATGAAAGCATCTATGAAGAAGAGATATACTCTGAGGATGGAAGTGAATCATATTCAGAATCAGAGTGAAGAAGAATTTCTTCAACAAGTGGTTAGGGAGGACATGTCAGGATTCCTCTCACATATAACAGTTTCTCATAAAACGCTTATGAGAATAATGAAAGAAGATCCAAAACTCCAAATGTATGAAGGATTTACAATAGGAGCAATGGACAAGGCAATGGATAAGTTGGGTTTAAGAAATCGAAAATACCAAATTATCCATAGAGTTTCCACGGGAGAATTCGCGATACCAACTGAATACACGGGAAACCAGATCGAGATGCAACTAATTCCCTACCGAGAAATCCAGGAAATTAAAGGCACACTCAGGAGAGAAATGGCAAATACACTCTCGTGGATCCACATTGGAGCCATTCGAGTAATTATAAAATCAACTTTCAAAGAAGGAGTTAATTCGCTATTAAATCTAGCCCTCTTTGATAAAAGAATCCCAAATCTCAAAGATTCATGTCCGAGGGCAATCACTGGTAACTTATACGCAGGAAAACTAGCATTCAATGTCTACCCAAGGATTGCGTATAATTTGGCAGATCGAGATTTCAGTAGAGTTCTCACCCTTCATCAAGATTTCAAGAGACCAGACCTGATGACGGAGGGAAACAGACCCTACTCAATCACGTACAAAATTTCTTATGCACTCTCGAATACTCATCATTCAGAAGTATTCCTGAGAAAAGAGTTCATAGAAATACCAAGGATCTTTGATGACGTAGCAAAGGCAGTCTTACCAGAMATCATGCAATCTCCAACAATAAGAGAGATTGATATGAGAATCCAAGATCGGTCGGTTCTTAATAAAAGAAAGAACCTCATCATCGAACCAAGGAGAATGTCTTTCCAACAAGATAGAATGATCAGTGGAACTCAATGGGAAGGTCCAAGAATTATTCAAAGCACTCGAGCTCCTGAAGTATTCAAGACTAATGGAGAGTTGAAATGCCCAAAAGGATGGAGAGGTGTAGAAGTAATATTTGACATCACCCAAAAGGATAACATCTTCCCTTGTGATGCATTGTATCACTTGCAACAACCTTCTCTGGGAAGATATAAAGGAATCCTCAAGATTGGAGAAATTGAAACAATCATTGAAGGAAGTGCAGGAAGAATCCCCGAACAACTAACTCTAGGGATCGAATTTCTCGAGAATCATAAACCTTGGGAAAGATTAAGAGATGGAATGGAGTTTACGGTGGGTGACAAGAGATACAGAATAAAATGAGCACTAGCCCATTTTCCATATACATTCCTGTAGGAATGATATATTCAAGATATCGTGCGGAATATTTTGCATCCTACATTGATTCAGGCGCAGGAATCTGCACGGCTAAACCAGAAGTCTTTCCCAAAGAAATGGAAGAAGAATTATCTCCAGTCGCGGGAAGAGATTTCTCTAAAAGGATCTTAGTCCTTAAAAGAGGGATCAAGCAAGCGGAAATGATGATGGGAGGAACAAACGGTACTCCGTGGTACAAAGTTAAAACTCCACCAATTTATTTCCATGATACAGGATCGGATATTCTGTTAGGAAATAATTTCCTACAGACATTCAAAAGATTTACACAAGAAAATGAGACTAGAAGACTTATTTTCACAACCCTTTTTAATCATAAGATTATAGTCCAGCGATTAAGAGAAGCGTTCCACAGGAAAATGCCAATCAATTTTCGCAGCAATCGTGGTGATGAAAGAAAACCTCGACACCCAAAAATGAAAGATCGAAGAAGGTATGGAGAAGCAATCCTCCAACTACGAAACGAGAGCCTAGGAGGCCGAAAGGAAGAAAGGATTAAAACACAAACGATTCAACTCCTCAAAGCCAGCCTAGACAAGAGTGTACAACCAGACACTACCATGGAAGAACAAATCTTACTGGAGGACATCAAAAGAAAAATTCAAAAGAATTTCAACGAAGATCCTCTAGCATGGTGGGACAAGAATGAGCTCAAAGCATCTTTGAAGGTGAAAACCGGAAGAGAAAATGAGTTTGTTAGATACAAGTCTATCCTGATGAATCAAGAAGATCGGAAGGATATGCAACAAATACTTAAGGAACACATGGACCTTAAGTTAATCGAAGCAGGAGTCTCTCCATACAGTAGTCCAGGGTTCCTGGTCCGCAACCATGGAGAAATAAAAAGAGGAAAACCAAGATTGGTGATTAATTACAAAGGAATCAATAATATCTTGGAATTCGATGGATATTATATCCCAAGCAGAGAGCATTTGGTGAATTGCATTAAAAATGCAAAAGTGTTCTCTAAATTTGATTGCAAATCTGGGTTTTACCAGATCAAGATGGAAGAAGGGAGCAAGAAGTTCACAGCCTTCTCCACACCACAAGGACACTATATCTGGATTGTTATGCCGATGGGTCTAGCAAATGCACCCCAGATATATCAGAGAAACATGGATAATCTCTTTAAAGATTATTTCAGCTTCATGTTCGTGTACATTGATGATATTCTCATCGCTTCAAAGAATATGAAGGACCACCTGAAACATTTGGAAATTTTCTCATATGTTTGCCACAATGAAGGATTAGTGCTTTCAGAGAAGAAAGCAGTGATAGCTACAAGAAAGATCGAGTTCCTTGGGATAGAGATCGATGAATCTGGAATCATTCTACAGAACCATATCGTAGAAAAGATACAAGGATTTTCAGACACACTTAAAGATAAGAAACAACTTCAAAGTTTCTTAGGAGTTGTTAATTTCGCCGGAATGTTCATAAATAACCTGGCACATTACAGGAAGGTGTTTAGTTCTCTACTGAAAAAGGATGCCGATTTCAAATGGGAAAAGGAACACCATGAGGGAATTAAACAGCTCAAGGAAGTTTGCAAACAACTTCCAAAGCTGGCAATCCCGAATGATGAGGATGAATTGGTTCTATATACGAATGTCAGTGATTATTGGTGGGCAGCAGTTCTTACGAAACTTACGCCCAAAGGAGAAATGCCGTGTCGATATTGCAGCGGACTATTTTCAAATAGCGAAGCGAATCGATGGCATATAAACGAGAAGGAGTTTTTCACAGTCAGAAAGGCGTTTAAAAAATGGCCGCTAAATCTACTCTCAAAGAAATTCAACTTAAAAATTGATAACTCGAGCGTAAAAGCCTTTTTGAAAAATAAAATTGAATCTAAACCCGAAAAGGCTAGATTACTTAGATGGCAAGCTGAATGCCAATATTATGATTTTGATATTGTCATTATAAAATCTCATGAAAATATTCTTGCAAATTTTTTAACTCGAGATGGAGGGACACGTTGCTGACGACACCTTCAAAAGGCTAAGGTATCTCAGGGAAAACCTCGAGATCCTTGAACGAGAATTTGGGACGCTATGTCTCAATGCAGAGGTCGCAGGACGACTTCAACAGGCTGATCGGGAATCCGTTTCTGATCAAATACGAGCATGCCAGCTGGCACAGTGTCAACTGTTTTCAACTTTGCGAAGGCCTCTCCTCCAGGACGCATCTCCAACGGTGAAAAAGGGGGTACTTCGAGAACGGGGCTCTAACCCGGAGGTTATGGATTCAAATACCATAATCACGAGTGTTGTAGATGATGCATTTCCCGAAGATGTACAAGCTGCAACGAATGTTGAAGCCCCGACGTCACAACCGGAGGCCTCAAGTCAACCCTCCACCTCTGGGGTTAAAGAGGGAGAGTTGAACCTTAGGCCACAGACAGGCAACTCTAAGGTTCAAACTGACGAGACAAGAATTTCTCCTATGCAGGTTTACCAGAGACAGTAGGAGAAGTTAGCCACAAGAAGAGGTATCAACCCTGACAAAACAATAGTTGATATCTCTGGAAAATATCCGCGAGTTTGGATGAAGATAGGAAGCCATCCAAATGAAGTACAAGAATGGTATAATTTTGGGGCTCTAGCTTCAGTTTATACCATTGCGTCAGGCTTTCCCGAGATCTCCAAGTTACTAAAATGGATCGGGGAAGCAGTTCACGAGACTTGGGCCAATAATCCACATTTGGTCAGAGGAGACATTTTGGAGCTGTATTTTATCAGTGCAGCGCCAGAACCAGCAAAGAAGGGATTCAATGAAGCCTTTCATTTTATCAAGCTAAGGAGGCCGGATGGGAACGCTTTGAAATATATCAAGGCTACCTCGCCGGAGGACGCACCAGTAATAGTGGGGGCAATTTCCGAAGATGATGCCTCTACGAGACGAGTATGGGGATTATGGGTTTGTTTAACAGAAATAGACAAAGTCAAATACCCATTCAAGTTCTTCCAGAATTCAGCGAATGGATCATTCCTCCTGAATTCTATGACAGGAGCTACAACGAGCTTTGCCGAGACTCTTTTCGAAACAAAGAGAAGAGTTCTCTGGGAAAATAAGATTCCGGTAAGTAAAGACACATATCGAAAATTTTGCAACATGGTGCATGTCGGTCGATGGATTGACCGGATCTGCCAAGCATGCCCAGAGCAAAAGGAGCCCGAGTTCGGAAAAGGCTTCCGACCCAAACCAGACCGACAAGAAAATTCAGCTGGAAATGACAAGAAGCCAACTGGTTTCAAAAAAGCACGGGGACCACGCACCATGTGAAGAATACACCATGTGAAAGGATTCCCGACACCACGAGCTGGCTGAGCCATATGGGACCAGGAATAAAAGAAGAATGGTGGACACAAACCCCACTAATCCACAATAATAGAAGGAAGATGTGAATAAAAGACACATCTTTTATCAACAGGCTTTGGAGTCCGGATTTGAAATTCGGAAATCTGATTTATAAATAGAGAGTATTTGAGGAAGTAGAAGACATCGAAAATTCTCTTCTATTTTCTCATAGTGAAATAAAAATTTAGAGAGAAAAAGAGAGAAAAAAAATAATAAAGATTGTAGTTGTCTGTAACAATAAGTTTATGTGTTTACGAGTGCAAGCCTTCTCTATGAGAGGGTAAATGGTTATCTCCTCCCAAAAGGAGATTACTGATGTAATAAAACTTTCTTTTAAGTTCTTAATAAAATAAAGGCTTTTGCTTCCACCTTATGATTTTGTATATTTAATTTATCTCCATAACCAAAGTATCTCGTACACCTGGAGTAGGAAACGAATTAAGGTTGTACTGATCGGTTTCTGAAGGAGTTGGATAACTTGTAACTCAGCTTCCTTGAAAGGAAGTTAGGCGGTGAGAAACCGTCTGTAAAACGAGTTAGGGGCGTTGATTTTCCAGTTGGTGGCGTCGCAAACCATCTCACCCGGGACTGACTCGGTCAAAAAAGAAGTATGAGAGTTATAGAGACATTTTAATTTATGGAAGTATGATGGGCCTGATATGGTCGTAATGGACTATTTCCATTTTTGAATGATGACAAAAAAATAATAATAATAAAATAAAATAAAATAAAATAAAAAATATAATATATATATATATATATATATATATATATTATTTTAATAATAAATAGTTAAATAAATAAAGAATAAGAAACTATGGGGAAAAAGTGTAAATTAAGATTTTATAATGGGTTCCTCGCTTTAAATAAAAGCATTCTTTTCATTAAGGGCAATAAGGATAATTTACTAGAATTCATTGAAAAATTTCCTAGGGGCTCCTGTGTAGCCGCACTCATATATTAAAACATAATGTGTCAGGGATACTGGCACATCAAGATTAATTATACATAAAAGTTATTTTGTCCACTTAAATATGAGAGTAACTCTTACGCTTTTGGATATCTCATTGTCAAACTGGTTCTTTCTATACTTTATAACTAATAAAATTTTGAGAAATCAACTTATATTAATGTTGAGAATAAAGATTGAATATGAAACCAAAAAAAATGTATGTTCGATAGTTACATGTTAATAATAAATCCAAATCTAATTTCATTGTATTTTCAAATTTATGTTGCTTCTTTTGAGTGCATTTTCACTTTTTCCTGACTTTGAGAAAGTGTTCTTCTCTTATTCCTTGATGATTAATATTTGTTGATTTCTTAATAATTGTGGTCTTTTAATGTATTCATTTCTATTTTTATTTTACCTGGATGTGAAATTACTCATATTCACTTGAGAATAATAAGTTGTTTATGTTTTCTTCCCAGTACTTCCAGAGTCATTTGTTTTGATACCGCATTACAGGTTACAGTGTGTTTTATCATCTTTGGACTATTCATTAATATTTTTTCCCCAATTTTATAATATTGAATTTCCTATTTTCCTAAACTTAATTCTCTTTATATTTCTTTCATTTTCCAAGTCAGCTAAGAAATTATGGATCGTAGGACTTTGGCAAGAAAGGTGAGAATTAAAATATCTTAATTCATAACTATATTTCTTGATTGCTATTGATGGTATCAATGTGATATAAAATGATTTTGTAATGTTTCATAAATATTGTCAAACTATGATGACTTGAATTCCAGATCTTGAGTGATTTTGGTAAGTGGCTGGTAAAATGAAACGTTTTCTTACAATGACTCAAAATGAAAATTAGGCACGAAATCACACATATCTAGAGCGGTAAACCAAACGGGCCGGGACTACTAATTTAGGCGCTCAAGCCCAACCCGTACCTAAAAAACTAGTTAAAATGCATCGGCCAACCGGGCCAGAGAAACCTGCCCTGCCGTTTCGGACCTGGGAACTCATGGCCCGGCCCGGCCTAACACCGCACCGTCGGGCCGGGATATATTTGACAGCTCTACATACATCCCCTAAGATAAGAAAGCAAACCAATGCCCAACACATGAACAATATTTAGCTTTGTCATGCAGCAAGACATACATGCATAAAATGGTCCATTGAATGTGAAGCCAAAAAACAGCCACTTTTTCAGGTAGCTCTTGTCAGCACATTTAAAAAAAAAATGATGCGATAGTTAATTCAAACCCAACTCCAATAAATGTTGTCCAACCCATTATGCAATTAAAGGCAACTTTATTTATGAATGCTACAACACCTTGTAATGTAATGCATGCAAGCAGTGAAAACAGAATAATTTGCAGTATTAAAAACACCACCCTCAAAAAAAGCGATTCTCAACTTATAGTCGGAAAGACTGAAATTCATTTTGCAAAAATACAACATGGTGGAAAGATATATCAAAAGGAAAATAAAGAGACAAAAACACACACATAATATTCAATAAAATAGAAGAAATAATAACACATCAATTCCAACTATACTAACTAACTAAAATAACGTCATATAATATTGTATCAAAACAAGATTCATCCTAAACTATGCGAATTTGGAACATCGTTAACTTTGTTAGTATGCAATTATAAGGGCCCAACAGCGTAATGATTTTGTTTGCAAACTCTGCATTGAATCAAACAAAGAAAACAAGATCGAAAATGTTGTTACAAAAGGAAAAGAAATAAGATACAAGGTCATGGTTATAACTGATACAATCCTGTAACATTGAAACGAATAGAAGGATTATTTTATAGCCCATAAATTCCAAACAGTTCAGATCGATCATTACACCGGCCATCCAACAAATTTGTTCGGACTTTATTTCTCCCTTCGAGATGATTGATGATGCCAAGAAATCAAGGACCATAAATAAAAAGCTCAAAACAACTAAATTCTATGTTTTCTTTAAAGGGGGGGAAAAGGCTAAAATGAAAAAAAAACTAACAAATACCTAACTCTCCTTCAAGTTAATGGTTTCTATTTCTTTCAACTCATGTTATTCGACAGGCAGACGACAATTTAAAGAAAGAAAATATCGATCAAGATTTTAAAAAAAAAAAAAAAAAAAACTTTACTCAAGACTTCCTCAACGGAAACAATTCGATCGTACCCGAGTAAAATCTGATAAAAATCCTTCCTATCCTCCTCCCACTCAAAACAAAAAATAACCAAAAAAAAAAAAAGGTTCGGTAAAATTACCCATTAATTAGCATGGCGACATTGTCGAGCCCATGTGCATCCGGGAACCAATTTCTCATCAACCCACAAACACTCAGCATCCCATCACGGCACAATTATAAACAAAACTCCCCGACCGTTTCCTCTCGAGCAAAACCCACTCCGGCGGACCCTCGCTTGGGACCCACGAGTTCACCTCAATAAAACCCTCCCCCGCGTTCCTCGCCCGCCAATCACGATCAAACGATCCCCGCACGCCCTGAACGCCAAACCCCACCCATACATCGAATCGGCTCGTTCGGGCAACCTCCCGACCGTAACCCAAACCCTATCAGCCTTATTATACTTCTTCACCTCCATATCAGCGTAATCCGCCGCGTACAATTCATTATCCACAACGGCAATCAACGGTGGGGCCTCAGACGTGGCCGGTGGCTCGTTATTCACCACACCGTTCCTCACCGGGGACATGTTCGGAATCTCCGTCCACGTCCTTGTCTCCAAATTATACTCCTCCCCGCACGTCAGAAGCTTTGAGTCGGGCTCACCTATCCCACCGATCACGTAAAACTTCCCGTCCATGAAAACGCCCGAACACATTTTCCGGGCCTTCTTCATGCTCGGTAAAACCGTCCACGTCCCGAGCTCGGAATTGTACAGCTCGGCCGAACTCAATATATTCCCGAGCAAATCAGAACCTCCGGCCACTATCGCGACCT
This sequence comes from Phtheirospermum japonicum, assembly GCA_014905375.1. Taxonomy (NCBI): domain Eukaryota; kingdom Viridiplantae; phylum Streptophyta; class Magnoliopsida; order Lamiales; family Orobanchaceae; genus Phtheirospermum; species Phtheirospermum japonicum. Next base: position 1,455,915 of record BMAC01000121.1, on the reverse strand, counting down.
CGCCCAGGCTGGCTGACCCGAACAAGCACCTGGGCCCGTTC